>JABFEA020000010.1:22174897-22203101 GCA_019775915.2 Cyphomyrus plagiostoma | reverse complement strand
AAACCAGGCGGAGACCAGAACCTGGGTCCCAGAGGTGTGAGGCAACAGTGCTAACCACTGCACCACCATGCCGCCCCCAGCACTAACATTAAAACACAAAAAAAATAATAATGGCTTAACGGCGCTGTTACATAATGAAACCAAGATGACGATAAAATACAGTAATGAATGATGAATAATATGTAATCTGTTTATACTTGTGTTTACCCATGAATACAGAAAAATACTTTTTCCTCTTCAGTTCTTGTACCCAGCCAGAAATTATGAAATATATGTCTCCAGGCTTAGTCACTTTCATTTGCTTCAGTCAGGTCACCCAGTTTTCTCTTTGTATCTTATGCTTGCATCCGGTAGTGGCTGATTCCTGTACGTAAAGTACTCCATTACTACGACTAACAAGTGCACCAAGATGGCGACAGGAGGCAGAGCTAAGCGATTGCCCACACATATGCTGTTTTCCACTTCCTTCAGAGGTCAGACCTGGGAATAATGTCACACTAGAGTTAATTGCATTCCAGTACAAATCGGAAAGCCATTAAGCAATACCAGGGACCTGTTTCAAAAAGCAGGATTTCTTGCTTAGCCAGTTAACTTTAAGGTACCCCAGTTTAAATGAATTCCGACTTCAGTAGCTATACCAGTTGAAAATTACGACTAGGAACTTGGAAATTCCAGCTTCCTTTTTCAAATGAGATGCAGCAATACATTCATACATGTATACACACATACATACATTTTCGCACTCATACACTCATAGTCATACATACATGCACATGCTGTTTCTATACACATGATGTTGTTTTTGTAGAGGCTGGTGTCTTCGGAAGAACAAGAGACAGCTGACTTTGCCCAGAGATACTGAATAAATTACAAAAAGAAAATTATCTCTGCTGAAAACTAAAGTTAAATATGGTCTTGCTGTGCAATTGGCAATTTGTCAAGCTTTTGCCTTCAGGAAAATAATAGCTAGTTTTCTAATTAAAATATATATGCTGAAATATATACAATTTGGCAAATTGATTTTTGAAACTGAAATTTTACAGCTACTGCTGCTTACTGCAGTGTCTGAAAGAGGCGGTAAGATGTAAAGACTGGAGAGTCCCGACTTTTATCAGGAAGGAGGATGTTCTGATCTGACAGATCAATAGGGAGGTGAGAGTTATGTAAAGGGCAGCCTGCAGATGGGATTTGTGGGGCTGTTTAGGATATACAGTTCTGGGTGAGCCAGCGTTTGGGCCACTCCCTTGAGGCTTACGAAGGCTGGATGAGAAATTTCCACCGACCACCGACCCACCTGATAAGGGAATGAATCAAGTGCAAAAGTGCTGATTGTGGCAGTGCTGCCATGGAAGGCTGCTCTGCTGGCGTCGCGCCGCTGGGTCCCGTTTCGTCTTAATGGAAGAGAACTGGGGGGGGGGGGGTGTCTCACATATGGCCTTTATTGGCTTCAGTTGGCTCGTTTCCATAAAGACCCCCCCCCTCACCCTGTACATTAGCACCCAGCAATGTAAACATTAATCATATCCCCCCCTCCCTCTGGTATGTACTGTAATGTGCTTGGTAAGTGCAGACTTTCTGGCCTTGATTGTTGTAGACCACTGGCGGAAAAGGGTCAGTAGTGTGGTCTACAGCGATTAAGGCCAGAGAGTCACCTGGGGCCAGAGGGAGAGAGCCAGCAGTGTGGATTACAGCAGAGGTAGGGAACAGGGTCCCCACCCTTGGTCTACAACAAAGGGCAGAGAGGCGCCAGAGGACGACGGTCAGCATCCAGCGTGGTTTACAATGATCAAAGCCTGACAGTCATCAGTGGCTGGAGGAAGAGAGTCGGCAGAGAGGTCTACAACAATCAAGGCCAAAGAGTCACCTGTGCAGTCCACAACAATGAAGGTTAGTGACACACCAGGGACCTTAGGATGAGAATCAGCACTCAGCATGGTCTACAACAATCAAGACCTGAGAATGGCCAGGAGCCGGTGGAATGGAGTCAGCAGTGTGGTCTGCAACGCTCACGGAGATACACCAGGGACTGAAGGAAGAGATTCAGCAGAAGAGTCTGCAAGAATCAAGGTCAGAGAGTCACCAGGGACTGGAATGGTGTGCCCAAAACACATCACCAAGAAGGAACTACGCAGTACGCAGCCATGGTCCTCGGAGCATGTAGTATGTTCACAGGCATGTTCAGTGGTGCTCCGGTGAGAGGAAATGGGAGTTCATTATGAGGTCATACTGTGCAATAATGGAGATATCATGGCGGTTCACTTGATATAGAGGTGTGGTGGGAAGGAGATATTACTGACGGTTGAGCATATTTAATAGGCTGTCAAGGGGGATCCCTACCATTTGAGTTGGACGTAATGGTATAAATGACAGAATCTTATTACAGTACCTTGCAAAGGCTGAAAGGTGTTCAGCACCCTTATTTTGGCAACACACTGATAAGTTTGTAGCAGCGCTATCCTGTTCCCCAATGGTGGCATCATTTATATCTACCACTGTGCTGGGTATCTCTGTTTAGGAAATGAGTAGCAAGCCCAGATCTTAGTTCCCACATTGTTACTCTGAGTTAAACGGAGGACAGCTGCTGTGTGTTTTTGTTTATGGTCAGTGAAAAGTCAGATAAACTGATTGAAAGCTTAAAGGATGCTGAGGCTCCACATTGGGAGATCTTCATCAGCATGGCGCTGGCCTCTTCCGCTTGTCCCCACATGACCGATCCCAGACACCCAAACAGCAAACATAGTTTGGTTTTAAAAAAAAAGAAGAAAACCAGGGTCAGAGGCCCAGCAGATGGTGGGTCCGGCAGATCTCCTGAACCCTGGACCATCCGAACTTAGCAGCTGAAAGTTCATCCATTATGAGGGATTCTGTGTGTGCTGTTCAGCTTTTTTTAATGGAGAAATGTGAAAGATGAACAATGGTGCTGGGAAGAGGATCCCAGTACAGGAGCAGATAGATGTGTACTCAGTGACATCATCGAGGGACCTGCTTGAATTTAGTAACAAAAGACAATAATCTCTTCAATCCATCTTCCTCTAGGTGACTTAAAACAAATATCAGCTGTTGACTTAACTCAGTGTGGTATTCTTTGCTTTCCCCTGAAAAATACCCATTAAAAATCTTCTGCGATTCAGTAATCATCCATGCATATTTCTCATTACTTTTATTTAATAGTGAATTCCCCCCAAAGGTGTTCTGCTCTCTCTGAGGATTGAAACGCTCCCTGTAAAACAAAGAGGAGCAGCCAGGAAGCTATCAAATGAACAGCTATTAGCTAATGATAGAGTAGGAATATTAAAAAGCCTTTATAGACTGTTATGGGTAAGAAAAAGAACCATATAGAGTGTGACCAGGTCTCAAAGGGTAGGAGGGTGATGCATACTCAGTCTGTACTTTGGAGGATCTGTGCTTCAGGGGCTCTGTGGTTCGGGGAGGTCCTTGCCTTGGGAAATCTGTGCTTCATGGGGTCTGTGCTTCAGGGAGTCTGTGATTTAGGGGATATGTGCTTTATGGGATCTGTGCTTCAGGGGATCTGTGCTTTGGGGAATCAATGCTTCATGGAATATGTGATTTAGGGGATATGTGCTTCATGGAGTCTGGCTTCTTCCCACTTCCTTCCATACATCCAGGAATGGTGACAGAGCAAAGCTGACAGAACAGCACTAACAGGCCAAGGTCTGGAGAGTTCCTCATCCCAGAAGACTTGCCTTGGCTGCTTAGGCCTTTAATGTAAACCCCCAGCCCCCCTCCCCTCCACCCAAGGCTACCTGCAGATGATAACATTGCTGAATGCTGCCCTGGGTCCCCCAATGGTGGGCGAGAGGTCAGGCAGTGAGCCCCATCTGGGCCCGAGGCCTTGGGTCAGGATAGGCCTCTTAGCGGCTAGACGCTGCACAGCAGAGTTTGAGCTGCTCTCAGAGCTGATGGCAGCTTAGATTTTCATGTGTGTTTTTCTGAGGCTGATCAAGTTTCGCTTCAAGTATTCTTAAACTGACACCATAGAATAATTTTGGGATGTTGAAAAAATCTAAATAATAAATACACAGTTCAACAAACAAACTACCTAACTAACTAATCAACAGGAATACCCATCTCGGCATAGATTTTGCACAGTTTACAAGTTCTGCTTTATTATAGTGTATTATGCACCATGCAGCTTACATTGGTAATAGTAATGCCCAAGTTATTTCTATCACTAAGTACAACACTGGACACTTTAATACCAGCTAGATGGGCTGTTTGTGTATCGTTAAAAGCCTCTTACTCATCCCTGAATTATGCCTGCAGTCTGTACCATACTTCCATATTAAAATATCTTTATATACATCATAGTCTCTCCTCTCATGTGTTACGGCCTCATTCTGTCAACTTGCCAGATTTCTGTGGACTTTCATTTATGTCAATGAAGTGAGATACCCAAAAGAATGCGGATGACAGTGCTGAGTACCGGTTTATAATTAGAAGGGAGATATGAACATGTTCAAAGTTTACATTTTGAGCGTATAACAAAGGTCAGCCATGGAGCAGAAATGTAGCTGCCTGGAAAGATCTGACGTACTGCGTTATCCTTTGTGATCTTTGTAAATTTCCCTCCTGTAAAGGCAAAGACGTTCCAGTAGCACACTCTGCTTCAGATACTTATGTAAAAATGATGATGTGATGGCTATTAAAGTATCAGCAGTGAAGGAACAGATTCTCATCCTGAAAATATGAGTAAGTAAGAGGCAAGCAGCGACTGGGTTCTACGTATCACAAGGCATCTTTTCAGGAACAGAGCTCAGTCAGCCATGAAGAATCTGGAAAATATAAAACTCCACCTTGGGAATTCCGCCATAAAACTTGGGTTATATTGGAGTTTTATACTAGAAAAAGGCTCTACTTACAGTTACATTTAAAGCTAATGTTCAGTAGAAAGGTGGAGCCATTGATCCGTCACAGTGCAGGGCAGTCAGGCTGCTATTGCCAGGCGTCATACTACACCAGTAGTCAGAATGATAACTCAAACCACTTCAAAAAAATCAATCAAATATTTCAAAGTTGAAAGCTGCATGTGTAATCTTGTACAATTTTTCTTTTTAAACACATGCTTGTACGTTAAAATTGGGCCTAAATATTTATTTGTACAACATTAGGGCCAATTAGGAAAATACCTTACCAGAAGATTACTGCATCTACTACTCTTATAAATTGGCTTAGGGCAAAGGTCAGTGGTTACTTTTATGTATATGTTTCTATGCATGCAGGTTGAGAGAGACCACATCAGCACAGGGACTTAGCAGTCAGTGTCTCAAATGATTTCTCCAATGTATTCTGACTTTTTCAGACTCTCTTGAAAGAAGAAGAAAAAACTTCTCACTTTCTTCTCTCCTGCGCCATCTGGCAAATGGCAGACTCGACACTGTGAAGCATCGCGCCTAATGGCTCACGGACAGAGCTGCAACCTCACATTTCCTCAAACAGTATTATTTCTGGAGTCTTTCCACTGTGGTGTGGATGACTGAATCTGCAAAGATGACAGAACGGCACTGCTTTTTAAATACATTTTGTAAAAACAACCCGGAATCCATGAATATCTTTTCACCACTTCTTTTATGAGAGAAAATGTAACTTCAACTCAATCATCCTCAGTTGCAGAAAAAACACTGCATTTCAATTGAATGGATTCAGAGTTCTTAGAGAAACAACAATGCAAACGTATAAAAACAAGGAAGGATGTGTGTGCATTTTTGCAAAAATATCCCAAAATAAGCATTGCATCTTCAGTTAAAATGGCATCTGCAGGCTCTTTGCACACCATGTTTGCATTTAAGAGAGAATGAAACATGGTTTGGGTTAGTATAAACAGGCCTTGGGTTTATTTGATTTAAAAAGTGTGGCGAGCAGAAACGAATACACTTCTTAGCAATACAGACGTCCATCATCTGGAGGTCCAAAGGAAGCAGGAAGTCATGAGCACATCAGCCATGATGATCACTCACACTACATGTTCTGCTCCACACTATTCCACCATGAAGGTGCTGGCTTAGGGTTCATGGCCATGCATGAGGAATGCAGCCTTTTTCTGCTGAGATACGCGAGATCCTTAATAGTCATTGTATTCTGTTCCTTGTTGCAGGGATTAAGGATGTGAATCGCCTGAACATTGTAGGGGACCCTTCACACTATGGCTTCAGACCCATTGGAGGCCCTTCAGGAATGTGGCCTCCCACTTGCTCACCATGTTCTTGCATCACCATCACGGAGCCTTCTTGGTCCTTGATGTGTTGGGTTATCTTTAGAGACGTTTATGTAATGTCTTCATAGCTCAGAATCACTCTGTGATTACACACAAAACTCAATTACTGCAATGAGAAATCCATATGTCTCTAGTTAATAGAGAAATTGAAATTTTGTCATTGAATGCAGGCTTTGTGTTGAGAATTTATGTTAGTGGGTAGCGCTTTTCTTCAGTGGGGCACAAATAATGTAGTAATACACTGTTACTTAATGTATCAATTAACCAAAAAGTAAGTGTTCGTTGTGTACTGTTCCTATGTTCGTCCATCATTAATCAGTTTATCAACATCGGTTCATGTATTTCATGTCGTTACTGTATTTGTTCAATGACATAAATGACAGCCTAATCTGAGGGAAAGACATCCAAACCCTCTCCGTACTACTGACACCCATGTAAATGAGATTTATCTACAGAAGCTGACAATGATTGGCTCAGATTGTGTCTGTAAAACATGGACGGGGTGATCCAGATTCAGAGTTTTTAAATGGGTGTCAGAACACATTACACAAAAGTGTGATCGAGTTTATAAGCTGCAGCTAAAACAGTGTCTGGGGCCAGGGAAGGGAAACGCTAATGCTGTCTGCTGAATAATTGCTTATGAACATCTTTGTGGTTAGAGCTTGTATTTGTATTTATTCACCAGAGCACAGTGAACTGTAGGAAACAGTAAGAGACGAATACACGGCTTACCCATCATGCTTTCTTGATAAAATGAATTAAATATCAAAACAGAACAGAAGAAGCAAAAAGGAAATATATGATAATGGAACTGAAAACAAAAACAGACATGAAAATGAAAACAAACAGCTGTGAGAAACCCATGGATGAATCCATCAAATCTGGATGTATATATCAAAAATATCTAGTGTAATATATAATGAATACAAAGGAAAGTCAACAGTGGACTTTTAATTAGGTGGAAACAAAGAAAAGGGAAGCTAGAGGGAGTGAGATTGGAAGTACTAGCATAGTTGTTAAGGACACTTACATGTACAACAACATTGTACAGCAGTTAGTGCCTTGAATGAGACAAGAAAGCTGGCATGATGCAATAATTAAGGCCATTAAGAAGATGGTCTGAGCACAGCAATGTGTGTAGCAAATGTGCATAAATACAGTGATGTAAATAAGCTGGGTGTAGTGGCATAAAGACATGTATCCCTGGAATGTTTTCAGGTTGCTCATGGACCAGTGAACATCATGAACCTCATGCACATCACGAAAACCAGGAACATCATGCACATCCTGAACATCATGAACTCTGTGAACATCATGCACATCCTGAACATCATGAACTCTGTGAACATCATGCACATCCTGAAGATCATGAACTCTGTGAACATCATGCACATCCTGAACATCATGAACTCTGTGAACATTATGCACATCCTGAACATCATGAACTCTGTGAACATCACGCACATCCTGAACATCATGCATATCCGGAACATCATGAACTCTGTGAACGTCATGCACATCCTGAACGTCATGCATATCCTGAACATCATGCATATCCTGAACATCATGAACTCTGTGAACATCATGCACATCCTGAACATCATGCATATCCTGAACATCATGAACTCTGTGAACATCATGCACATCCTAGACATTATTAACATCCTGAATATAATGAACACATGAACATCATGGACACAGTGAACATCGTGCACCTCCGGAACACCATGTACAGTGTAAACATTATGAACATATATGGTGCCTGCAAACATGACTTATTCCCTAGCATTAAAAAATGAACCCCAGAACAACAGCCCCCAAAATTAAATTAATAACAAGAAGGTGACTAGGAAAAGGAGTCAACAACAGGGACGGGACAGAATGTGGGGCAGTGATTAGGTTAAGATTGTCGGGATATTTAGAGATGCAGGGAGCAGCAGCAGCATGGAGTACAACGGGATAGAAGACAGCAGAGAACGGGTGCATGGGGGCAGCAGATTGGAGGACAGGAGAATGAGGGACAGCAGAATGGAGGACAGCATAACAAAGGACAGCAGCATGGGGGCCAGGAGAATGGAGGGCAACATCGGTCCCTTGCAGCCCCCATGACAACGCCAGTGTTCTTCTAAAGTTTGTTCAACCCAGCAGCCCACTGCTGCATGCCGAGGAATTTTGAGGAGTAGCAGTTTCCTCTGTAGCCTCCATGTTGTCACACATGCCCAATCAGACCCTCAGGGAGACATTGAGGTACTTACAACGCTGAAGCCTCTTCTCTCTTTGTCCTCAGATGTGACACCGATCAGTGTCTACCTGGTCCACCTGAAGTCCTCCACCAGCTCCTGTGTCTTTCCAGCAGTGAACTGCAGGTGGTCCTTTTTACACCACCCTGCAGGCCTCTCCACCAGACTTCCACACTCCCCCTTTCTTCCTCTCCATCAGACTTCCACACTCCCCCTTTCTTCCTCTCCATCAGACTTCCACACTCCCCCTCTCTTCCTCTCCACCAGACTTCCACACTCCCCCTCTCTTCCTCTCCATCAGACTTCCACACTCCCCCTCTCTTCCTCTCCATCAGACTTCCACACTCCCTCTCTCTTCCTCTCCACCAGACATCCACACACCCCCTCTTTTCCTCTTCCATACCCCCCTCCCCCATTCATTCACAGATGCATCTCTATCCACATAGTACTTTACAAAGATCACAAAAAACTGAAACACACGTGATGATGTAACTTTGTGTATATGGAAATGCTGGGAAGTCCCTAAATAGTTGAACTTATTCTGTGCAGACTTAGACACTGACTGTTAGATGTGACAAACAAAACTCAAAATGTCTTTATGTTTTATAATTATTTTTACAGCGCAACATAAAACTCTGTAGATAGCCAGCACATTAAGCCTGATAAAGCTGTCATACAGTGATCTCCTTGGTCAATCAGAACTGAGCACCATACACTTTACTCAACAGTTCCTTAAGCATTAAAGCATATATTTAGATTTGCTGAGTTTTAAGGCTGTATGATTGCTTCCTCACAAACCTAGAAAGGGCAAACTAAGTCCGGCCATAATTCCTCTCCTCCGAGCAAAGAGGTAGCAATTGAAAGTACAGTACAGTCAGTAACTCCATGTTATTTGCAGTAAACTACCAAGTCAACATCTAGATCAGAGATATTTTTCCTTGTTGCGAAACAGCAGGATGCCAGATGTGTTCTTTCAAAACGCGTCATGGCTGGTAGAATATAACCACTTCCAGTCTGAGATGCCCATTTCCTGTGTGCAGCTGCCAAACGGTCCCAGTTCCCACTAAATCACAGTCTGGCTCCCAGAACAGCCGTGAGACACCCAGCAGTGTTTATGTCATTCTTACTGAGTCTTGGTGCTTTTAGTAATGAATAGGTCTCATTTCTACAGTAACAACTGCAACAAACTCTTCCTACATGTGAAACTCATAAGCTAAAATTGTAAACACAACCTCATTAAGTAATAAATCACATTTTATGTGCATTTTTGGCTTTACTCTTGTGGGCCAGGGATTTAAGTAAGTGTGACAAAAAATGAAGTTTAATTCTGGGAAATTCCTTGAAGATTAACAAAGAACGTGAAATTCATCGAACAACGTAAAATTCATCGGCAGTTGTTTTAGTATTATCCTTTTGTAATCCCCAACCCTCGCGTTATGAAATGACACTGAAAATGAACAGCAATGCTCACATGAGCCATCGTTAATCAACCGGAAGGACCAGCAGCCGGAACGAGTTGCTGTGAGCCCAGCCAGGCTGGACCTTCTCGTCGAGCACTCGCACCCTCATCCTCGCCTGTCAGGGGCGCCCGCTCTCCGTGCTCATCCTCCCCTCCTTATTGCCCGTGTATTTATTCATGTGCAGCCAGAAATAAATTGGGAAATATGTGCCCAAAGTCACGGCAAAAGCACCATGCTGCAGATCGGATGCAGAGGTAATAATACGTGAGATTACAGCAACACTTCAGTGTTTATCGATTTGTTCTCGTCTCCTTCCTGTGCATTAGCAGGATGAGAGGCTCCTCACGACATCGTGTCAGGTACCCCATTTCCCAAATCTACAATACTGAAGCGGAGACTCTATATCTTGCTAAAAATTAGGTTCTGTAAAAATCTTAAGAAAGCCTTTCTTGTCAGTGCATGTAAGGAAAAGACATTTTCATCATGTCATAAAAACTACTGGTATTACAGCTGTTTCCTGGCCATCTGGTATATCAGGCATTTTCCTGGTGAGCTGATGGGTTTCTGGGCCAGTGAAATGTGTAGCTTGGCAAGCCTTATCATGGGGACCCCCCAGGTCAGCAAAATTGACCATGAAGCCGTAGGGGACCCTTAAATCCAGGGCCGAATTTTAATCCTGGTCCATTATGTTTCATAATAAGATTCCTACATGTTCAACTTTATATGGCCTTTTTTATGTTAAAGAGCAATTGAACTTAATTTAGTTTCATGTACCCGCTTCCTTTCAAGCAAGCACCTTGGAACAGTGAAATGAGAAAGGTTAAATGTCTGTTTTTGCTATAAGGTGTAATTGTTACTAATAATATTTTTTGAATGTTTATAACTTAATAAGTGTTTCATGGAGTGGAATGATTAGTGAAGACCCAATGCAGACTGCAGAAGAGATGTGTTTGACTGCCAGGAAAGTGTAGTGTCACATGCCCTCATGACCTGGTTCAGGCAGATGCTGGAGATTACTCAGGCAGATGGGAAAAAGACTGTGAAAGATCAACAGGCGGACCAGTAACAAATACTATATCTGCTTCTGTGGGTGAGTATGTGTATGTAATTATTACGTTGGGCGGTCCAGATTTCCCCACAATGTGATTAAAACTGGCACCTTTTTACCTCGTGAGGACATTTTTCCAGTCCCCGCAAGGGGAAACTCAATTCTATAAAAATCTGTGACTGCAATCAAAGAACTAAAATTGCCAATAGTCTTGTATTTTGTTTGGTTACTTATTGTTAACATTAGGGCTGGGTGGGGGTTAAGGTCGTCATAGTCGGGATTAGGGTTATGCTCATAGGAATGAATGGGGAGTTCTTATAAAGATATTAATACATGGACCCTGTGTGTGTGTGAGAGAGAGATAGAGAGAGAGAGAGCAAGAGAGTGAAAAAGAGAGAAGCATTCTGGGAATGGACCATTGATGTGAGTGTCAGAATGAAAGATCCCACCTGCTGTGTTGACACAACCAGGCTTCGTGGTGTAGCCAGCAAAATAACCAAGGCAAAAACCTGGAAATGGCAGGAGAGGGCAAAAAAACTGCAATTCATGGGTAATCTACCTTTCAGTGGTCTGTATTTTCAGAACTGCCCTAATGAAATCAGTCCTGATCATGAATCAGAAGTGATTTTTCAAATCATTTCAGTGATTTTTGCAAATGATACAGTAAATATCGCTAAATGAAACCCCCTACAACAGAGAAGCCAGTGCAATGAATTACATCTAGCATATCAAAACACTGTCCGATAATAGACTACAAAACCTTTCAACATTAAGGTAATGGAAGTGTAGGTATAGACGAGGTCACCATGACCCTGTACAGGACAAGCTGAATGGAAAACGAAGAGATGTTGTTGTGTTAAATTACTGTGATGTTGCCAATGACGGGAAGCAGGCAAAGCGCATGTCCAGATGAACAATGTGTTCCCGTTAATAAGCATAAGGTGGCGAAACGCTTACGTAAGTGGGATGCCTGACCAAATCCACCCTCCTACTGTGACAGTCATCAGCAACCACACGCATAAAATCACATCAGTTTCTTTTCACGGTTAAATCTAACGTGGCCCTTCAGGTAAACAAAACTGCCACATAAGATTTTCAACAAGCAACATTATGCTTCTAGTTACTTAGCATGTTTTAAGGACAAAACGTAAAATTTGCGCCTTCATACCAATGGGTTAATGTTTCGTTATTTCATAGACCCTTAATTCAACAAAGCTGGGATATGGCACAATATCCAAAATTACATTGAAGAGAAAATAAATCCCTTAAATGGGAAAGTAAAAATAAAGCATAAGATAAAGATAAACCGACTAATTGGCTTTAGTCACGTAAAATAAGATGAGCTGAATTACATGCTTATTGCCAGCGAGCGACTGCTCTTTGAGGAAATTTTAATACCGCACTTATATTTAAATATTGCATAGATTTTAAGTTGTAAGGTCAACCAAAGCGTTTCTAAACAATTTAAATACGATTTCATTAATTTAATTCAAAAGGAGCCTACTTTATGTATGCCAGTCAAACGAAATAGATTTAGACCTATTTATTTTTGTTATTATTATTATTATTATTATTATTATTATTATTATTATTGATTCGCTTGCTCCGTCGATCGGTGTTCCGTAATAAGCCCATGCTGGTCGTTTGGACACCCTGAAAGCTGCCTCAATATCTATAGGCATCGTAAGTATCCGTTGCATGGTGGAGGAGCAAGCAAAGGCTGATAGATGTAGGCTGTTTAAAACCACGAGAAAACTTAACTGGACACTAACTATACCGGTTTGTGTAAATCATGATGTAGTACGTACAGCGTTTAGAATGGTTCATTTTAAAGAAGTCTACGAACATATAGCTCACACGTCGCAACTCCCACATCCTTGTATGAGAGAGTGCTCAAAAGCAGACAGGGAAAGTTTGCACACGAACGTGGGATTTAACTGAAAATATTGCTAGGTCGTGTATATGACTATCGGCGTTAAATTAATGTTTCGTATATAAAGCCGAAATAGACGATTTCTAGAGAAATATTAAAATATACCGACGTATTGAGCATCCTATTCATAAATGAAAACGGAGCAGTAGTCTAAGTGACGACCAATTAAGCGATCTCCATGTTTTAATAAACGAGGTCCGTAGTAACCAAGATCCATACAGCATTATTAACCAGGATCAACAAGGGAATTATAATTAGCCAAGATCCGGAGTATTATTAATCAAGATATGAAGTAGTATTATCCATGGTAATATTAGTCGAGATCCGTGGTATCATTAACTAAGAATAGTAGTTTTATTAACCTAGTTAAAGAGTATTGTTAACCAAGATCTGTGGTATTATTAAATGAGATCAACAGCATTAGCCTATTAACCGAGATCCGTAGTATTATTAACCAAGATCCGCATGTTTCTCTGAGCAACTGTTAGGAATCAGGGATGTGCAAACATCTGAGCCTAAAGCAAGACTCGGCAATCACGGCAGGTCCTGGTGGGAATGTCCACGCTTTGTTAAAGTCTGTTGGCACATTTCAGCCAGTAGTTCAGCCCCTGCCTGGATGTCTGGGAGACAGACAACGGCGTTTCCCTCCCCTATCTTTCCCTGTGAATTGCTCTGTTAAGTAAACATCATCAGAGCCGTGCGATCCTCCGGGCTGGGAGTGCTGGGTCTCACATCCGCATGGCTTTATGTTCTCGGTAGACGAGACCGTCTTTTCACAAGCAAAGGGAGGGCGCTCCGAGAAATTGACAAGTTTGGTCAATTTCTGGAGTTGTGGGAAGGATTTCCCTGCTCCGTTCGTCCGTTTTCTCTTTCTCTCGCATTGACTGCCTGGATAGATCTGCCGCTATACATTGCCCAGGATGGGAATACAGCCGCACGTACTGCTGCTGCAGTGTCTCATCTCCACTTTTGCATGCAATGCCTTCGCTTATTCCGAGGAAGGTGCAGATAAAACGGCCAAATCGGACGGATATTGCAGCAGGATCTTAAGGGCTCAAGGCACCAGGAGAGAGGGCTATAATGAGTTTCGGCTCAGAGTGGAGGGGGACCCCGAAAATTACCAGCCTGGGAGCACTTACAGAGGTATGTCATTATACCGCTTATTCATTTGATACGGCATCTATTATAGACGTACCTGTGGTCGTGTTATCTCTTAACCAGACCATGATGTCATTGCTAGATTAGGTTAGAGTGTATGAAGTGTGGGACACATACAGTACAAAATGTCGCAGCATTTCGGTAGCTTCCTGCTTGGCAGCATGTGAAACTTTTGCCATGTGCTTTAATGCTTCACTGCGAGGTGGTATGCCGCAATCTTAACCGAAATACACATGTCAGTTTGGAGGCTGATGGGCCATTACGGGTAAAACTTATTTACACCGACCTAAAACGGTTTTCCAAGATAAAAATATTATCAGTGCAGAAAATAAAACAATAAGCATGTTCTTCATGCTCGTTAAATAACGACATGAACTTTATACGTTGCATTTTTGACTGTAACACAAACTGGTAATGCCTTTTGGTGAAAAAAATGAACAGCCAAAGAGCGAATGTCTTTAACAATGCAATTTTAAATAGACCCAGTAAGAATTATTTAAAGCTTCGTTACCTTTGTTTATTAACAGGAATTATTCGGTATTTTTAATCTAGAATTTTAATTATAGCCTACGCTATTAATGATTAAAAGGTGGCACAACAGTAATAAAAAGGTAGCTTCAACATCATCATCAACAATAATAACGATAATAATCTTAATGAATTAATTACCGTTTTTTTTCGCGTTCTAATATTTGTCAATAAGGTTTATAATGAAATTCAGAAATTAAGATGAAAGCATCTTTACCAGATAGGGGCCGCAGTTTCAACAGGAAAGCCTTCAATAGTGTTTGTTTTGAATGTCGCTGTTATGTCCGTAAATTATGCAGGCGAGTTCACAGGCACCGGGTCAATGTGTCAGCTTCATACGGAGCTCACGATAATCACTGTTTAAAAACCTTTTATTAATTACACAGCTGCTGCGAATGACCCGAATTTCACAATACACCGTTCTTATGGTTTTCAACGGAAAATATGAATCATTTATTAGATTCATTAACCTGAAAGGTGTTCTTCTCAACTCTCCCTGCTGATGAGTCAAAGTTTTGGTTGTAATTTTAAATTTTTTTTTTGAATATCTGAGTTAAAGCCCGTTTTCTCAGACAATGCAGACAGATTTGCATCCTGTTCCTCATTTCACGGAGTATCACTATAGGTACCTCACTGTATTCTCTCTTGATCTGCAGTAATTGCCATTTTGATTTGTTTTCAATTATTATAACATGTCTTACGGTAAGGATGGATCAAATACATCCAGAAAACGTGGTCGTATTCTGTATTCAGGAAAACATTGTGTAAGAAAATTAAAACCAAACTACATACGCTGTATGTCTGGCATTGTCCATTTTCTTTTTTCAGTGACTCTGTACGCGTCCAGCCCTTCCTATTTCCGAGGCTTTACACTCATCGCTTTGAAGGAGGGAAAGGATGGTGACAAAGATGAAGATTATGCTGGAAATTTTCAGGTAAGACTCAGGAAATAAAGCATAAATGGACAATGCTGTAGTGATATGAACTGGAATTGTACTCGATGTGGTTACACACAGACATCTTCAGGATCCTCACATAATCTTCACTTGCTGAAACTTTTTTTTTTTTATCATCATCTGTGGTATTTGGAACATCACCAGTCGCTCCTGACCCTTTTGGCGGTCATGTTGGCACCTAGAGGGTATGTCGGTGGGGACTGGGGCAAGCAGGTCGGCGGTGATGCGGCGATTGTCACGGCAGCCTGCAGGCATACGTTTCCACCTGGCACTGTTTACAATAACACTATCTGTGCTGCTGCAAAGGGCTCCTTTACCCCCCCCCCCCCATCACTCTGCCCCTACCACCCGCCAAAGGGTGAATGGAGAAACATCTTCACTAGCGGTAACCCTGCGTCCTCTTCAGCTGAACCTTCCCGTTCACAGATGGACTCCATCTCTTAATCCCGCCACTGACGGCTGTGGCGTGCTCACGCTGCTTCTCATCCCTGGTCCGCGTGGCGTGGTGCTGGCTAGACTTGGCTTCAGCTGCTTTGGAGACGCTCGAGAAATTCATCCAGAAAAATCCGTCATGGCTGCGCTGAAGGACTCATACTTTTACATGAGGAACCTTCAAACCGTTTTGACGCTCCGTTTTAGCGCGTTAGTCTTTAATGCAGATTACCGAATCCCTCATCCACATTCCATGGTGTGCAGCACCATTCCGCCAGTTACACAGAATAATAGTTTCCAGGTGTCTTCAGGTTGAGACAAGTGAAAAGTGGATGAGGGCTGCTTCCCAGGGCAAGCTGCTGTGTGGCTGATGTCACCTCAGAGAAGCTCTCTCAGCGGATCTGCTGCGGTGGCGGCCGGGCTGTTAACCTGTGTCTGACTCCACAAATTACTGCGCCGTGCTAAAGAGGAGTGATTCTATTAACAGACAACCTCTAAACCTTATGCTCTTTCACATTTGAAAGTTTGTACCTTTTGCTGAGGCCAGCAAAATGACATCCTAATGATTTTCTGCCGGCTTTATTTTACGAAGGCATAGCATTTATGAGAACTTGCAGAAACGGTGCAGTTGAGCTTAAATAATTTGCGTAGCACAACTCTGTGGGGGTTATCTCTAATGCTAATGAAAAATAATACACAGAAACCAATTTCTGTACACAATGGAAGCCTGAGCGGGTTAAAAGATCAATAGCTGACTTCAGAATTACATGGGAGTTAATTAAAAAGTATGTTGTAGACTCAGGCACTAATAAACCCATCATAAATTGGATCACAAATGTGCTCTTATCCACAACAATCTCTTTGTCTAATTATGTTCAAACTTTGCAACACAAATGCATTGTAACCCTGTAAGAGTTATATAAATACAAGTGCAACCTCGGAACATACTGAATTATATCTACCAGCATTACTCTTATTATTTGTGGGTTTTCACATCAAAGTGAATTTAGAGTAAAATGTGTTTTCAATTTACTGAAGCATTTTTCAAGTCTTTAGAAAAGGGCAAGTGCAGCAAGTCATAATCAGTTTAGATGGGACCCCTGATAGCAAATGATGAAGTCAGTCATTTTTATTATCTGCCTAGTGCAGTTCCATCAGCCGACCACAGGAAGTCTAATCAAGTGACCACAGGATGCCTGGTCAGCTGACCACAGGAAGTGAGAACGGGATTGTTGCTTTTCCATAGCTGCCCCTCTTCCATGAAATAGAAGATGGTTATCTTTATTCTTTTGGCTATTTCCTGGCTCTCATCAGCTTCCTACGCCGAGTGTGATCCGCTGACATTCTGTATTTCCCTGTTGTTGCGAGCTGTTGATATTTAGCAGCCGGCTTGGGGGCCCATTTCAGAGTGACTCGCTGCTTCATGACAGACCAAATTAAATGTCAGGGGTGAAGAAGGGAAACCCCGCCATGCCCCCTCCACCCCCACCCACCCCAGCATGTTGGTGTGTGTGGACGCACTGCACAGTTGGCAAAAGGTTTCAAGAAAACTCTTTGTGAAGCAGGTCATGTGAAGCATCACCTCACTCAGCATTATTATTACTATTATTATTATTATTCTGTAGGGAGCCTGCACTTTAAGTGCTGCTGTTCTCAGCCTCAGGGCTTCATTTTAGTGGATGCAGTGGTGCTGTAGAAAAATGGAAGCGGCTGTTCCTTCTTCCTTTCCGGCCTGTGACTGATCTGTGCCCCACGGCTTCGCCTGTGTAGTTGAGGTGTTGCTGGCTTCAGTCTCCTCCCTATAATACAGGCAGACAGCTCGTCAAATTGGAGCCCAGTCCACAGGCAGTGACACCAGCAGGTCACTGTTGCCAGGTCGTGTATAGCTGACGGCAGAGGAGGCCTCTTGTCTCCCGGATGCTGTCTCATGAAGTGTGGGATGGGTGTGTAGGATTGCGGAAGACGTCCTCTGTCCTGCTGGCTTCGCTCAGACCCGCCACGCTCCACACGGGGTACTCAGCAGGTCCCCCAAGCCTCTGCCTGATCGCGTCTCCTGGGTCCGCTCCAGTACTCCCGAGTCATGCTCCCAGGGAGGATAACTGGCAGTGAGGCTTCTTCCCCCAAGGTGTAGCCCAGTGCTGCTGGGCAGAAAAATACCTCTGGCAGAAGAATATATGAAGTGCGTTTTTTTTTGCAGGTCTGCTGGGAAAGTCTCGTGGCTGCAACAATTTTTCTTTGCCTCTCGATGTCTCTTGGTGTACTTTTTGTGAACCCTTGGCTGGCTGTTCACGCACGTTAAGCGATTCAGAGTACATAAAGAAAACATCTCCACTGGACTGGCTTGCAGCATTAGATGGACAGGACTTTTGGAACAGCGTGAACACACTGCCACAGACACTCGGAGGCGACAGCGGCCTGGGGAGTGTGGGCTCTGCTGAAGTGCAATGCTGAAGTATTCTTCCCTTTGTACACCTAGGCATGGAGGCACACCTACTATTTCCGTAGCCGGGATAGCAGTGTTACAGTGCGGCTAGTTCTGCCCCTGCAAGCTGCTGTTCATCACAGCTGGACGCCATTGCGCTCCCATGGCACTGTCATGGAGGAGAGGAGGACTGGACATGTGAAAAATCCAGAAGCTATTATTAGATGCCTTGGGAACCCAGACTGCTGCTGTATGACGTTTGCGCTGCTGCGCGTTGGACCTTAGATTGAGAAGTGGATTCCATGGTGGACTTGACTCCAATTTAATTCCAATTTATACTTCACTCTGAATGCGGAGCTGAAAAAAATAAACACGTGTTTTTATTATGTCTGGAACACTTCGAAGTATATGATGCATCAGTGCAATGTTTCTGAGAAAAGGACAGACTGTCGACTGGTAATAAATAACTGAAGATTGTCCCTCCGTCGACTGGCAGAGCTGCAGTAGGAGCAACCAGCAGTTCCTGTGGTCACTGGTGCCAGGGCACGTTTGACACGGCAGCAGGGCTTTGGGCGTCGGGAAACTCTTGGAAGGAGCTCACATGGCAGCCAGGGCATTAGCGGGAAACAGCAGGCACAGATGTAGGTCTCCTCCCTGACATAGGGCCTGCCTTTCCTCATACGGTGTAAAGATAAATGTGAAAATAATGTAGAAAAACACAGCAGATCTCACATAGCCATTTGCGAATGATCCACTGCGTGGTTTACAGCAAGCTGTCCCCTGAGGAAAAGACAGGAACGATTATGGAGGATGTATTCTGGCAAGGGGGTGGGGCTCAGCATGCCTTTAGAAGCCCAGAGGATGCTGGGATTTCAGGCAACAGCTTCCAATGGCCTCCCTGTTCTCCCTGCAAATTCATTCAGCATCCCCTGTAGGCTCCTCTTGATACAAACATCTGCCTTCGCTACGAGCTGCAGTGCCTCATGACGCGAGCCTGAAACATGGCGTGATGTGTCATCGCTTAGGCTGCTCAATGATCTTTTTGTTAAAATCCAGCACGGATTGTGCATCCGTTAATAGTTGGGTGGCGCACACACTTTTTATTATAATAGAATGTTGTCAGCTGAGACGTAAAGCTGTTGGTTTTCGGTTCAGTTCCTGGATCACGCCTGTAATTATATTGAAGTGTGTGCGCGTGACCGTAAATATCACATACTGTAAACATTGTAAATATTCAAACAGTTTCACTTGCGCTCGTAATTAACATATTGAAGTGAAGTGATACATGTTTGCATTTATTTCACTGAAATGGCATAAATGTACCTGTCGATTCGTCTTAATTCTTTTAGATCATAGATGAAGAGGACACTCAGTTCATGACAAACTGTCCGCCCGCTGTGACAGAGAGCACCCCGAGGAGAAGGATGAGGATACAAGTGTTCTGGATGGCGCCCCCCGCTGGCAGTGGCTGTGTCATCCTGAAGTAAGTATTGTCTCTGTTTGTTTTCCCAGGAGATGGGAAAGGGTGCCGAAGACATTAGTCTGACATCCAGCTGGAAAGGGGAGATAGTGATGAGGAAGGGAGGTGTGATTCTTTACTTACCCCACTAAGCCATTGAAGGGATAGTTCTTGTCCTGAGGTGAGTGACATAGTAATATACTATATTTAGTAAAAGCACTAAATATAGTATAATCTGTTTGCCATAGGCAGTGTTTCTGACGTGGTCCAAACCCAGTTCTGGCTGGATGGGCAGTTTGCAGGAAGTTGGGAACAACACTTAGCCAAAACTGGTGTTTCAATGCAGCAGGATGTGTGCTCACCATCACGCCCCGGCAGGGCCTTTGGGGCCAGTTGGTGGGGCCCTAGGTGCTGGCAAGATCCTTAGGGCCAACGCGGTCCTAGGGCCCAGCTGATTGGGGCCGTTGGTACTGGAGGGGACTTTGGGAACACTGGGGTCCTAGGGGCCAGCTGGCATCCCCCTTGGTGATGGTGGGGTCCTAGGGGCCAGCCAGCATGGACCCCAGTGTTGGTGGGGCCCTTGGGGCCAAGAGGACCCTCGATATCAATGGAGGAGAACACTGGGGTCTGGCAGGAATATTAGAGATCTTCCTTGGTGTGATTATGGCTATCATTTCTTGGAGTTCATTATCTCAACTTGGCCCTTGGTGTGGGTGGGGCCCTGGGGGCCAACTGGGCCCCCAGTGTCTCCAGTGCCCTAGGGCCAACGGGATACTTGGGGCCATTGATGCCCACCGAGCTCATGTTTAGATACGGCGTCCATCGTGTATTGATACAGAAGTCTGGTCTTGCGTGTCATTGCCATGACTGCATTACTACATACCTTAATTCAGACATCGGCGCCTCACACTGGCCATTTCAGATCATAAATGCATATATATTTCACAGTAACGCACTTTATTATATGCTCGTCAAGTCGAGTGACAGCTGTCCAGAGAAACGGAGCTTCCCCTCTCTTCCGCCGCATTTTCAGCATCACGGCAGTGTCCAGTTCCTCAAGCCAGAATCTGGTGCTACTCCATGGACCATCGTTCCCAGATTGCCCGCGATGAGTCAGAAGTGAATCTCTGTGCTCTGCCTCTGTGCCGCTGGCATCGTAGACTTTGGGAGACTCTCCCCAGCAGGAGAATGCAGAGGGTAAATGGAGGAGAGAAAAGGGAGAAGATCCGGTGAGTGTGTGTGTGGGGGGGGGGTTGCACCAGAGTTTGCAACCTAAAGTTGAGGGACTCAAATTGCTGTTAGATGGTGCCACTGGAGCAGAGCGAGTCCACTTTCAGGATGGCACTTGATTGCATGGAACCGGATGGCAGAGAGAGACCCTCTCATGAAGAGGCACGTCACAGGGCTCCTTATAAAAGCCACTGAAGAGACCTGGCCAGCGATGTCTGGAGCTGGTTTGCTTGAAAATGCCTCGCAGACACCGTGGTCTGTCAGGGACATCAGAACTACCTCAGGATTGTCCTTGGTGTGATTAGGGCCATCATCTCATATGGCTTAGCATGGACCAGTCATGAGTGCCACAGCAGTACAGTAGACTGGCTTCTCCCTTGAGGGCTCTGTAGGCCTTGAAGCAGTTTTATGGCTACTTAAATTACGCTTCCCAAGTGGAAACCGTTACAGGACTGTAATTAATACAAATGAGCATTTATATGTGCAGTGTTCACTTTTATTATTCAGTTTGCGAAGGAGAGAAACATGAAGTGAGGCTGAATGGCTTTATAAATGCTATATTACAAACATTAAGCCCCCTTAGCTATGGTAGGGAACTCCGTGAAGACACATCATCTAACAGAATTATAATAGATAGACACTGCATCACCCCGGGCATTTTAGTATGAGAAATAATACCATCTAAGCAGGATATTCTGTTAAACGAACACTATGGTCATCTCTCTGGTACGGACACTTCACGCTTCACGCGGCTTCCCTGGGGGACACAGTTCCACGCTTGTGATGGTGACTAATTAGCGTTTAATGTGCTGTTTCCCTAAGATCTCCAAGGTAAAGTTCCTCTGTAAATTCCAACAGCGAATACAATTCACCTAATTCTTTATACATATGGAGATGTTTTGAATGACCGGTCTTTATTGGGCAACAACAAAACTGATTTAAAAGTTGCACACCTGTCGTACACACACACACACACACGCACACACGCACTCACACACGCACACACACACACACACACGCACACACACACACACAGACTCATTTTAAATGGCAGGCATTAAGCACCGAGACAGAGAAGTGAGTGTGGCCGTAATAATGCCTCGTTGATAGGATTTAGATTGGATGTTAAGTAACCATCAGCGCGACTGACTGCCTGAAGTGCCTGTAGGCCATCCTGTGCTAAGAAATGTGAAACTGAGGTGCGATTGGATTAAATCATGAACAATTAAAGCTCTGCTGCTGCTGCTGCTGCGGTCGGTGAGGCCTTTCAGAGTCACTTGTATCTGCTCACCAGTAAGGGTGATTCTGCCCCACAGATGTCACAACCACCGCACGATAACCCACACACCCGGGCATCCTTTTAACACAATTAATGTTGGAACATATAATAAAATATTGCTTTGTAATTGTGCTGAATTTGTATACAGTAAACACGCTGCCCAACCTTGAACCCATGACCTTTGAGGTGCAACACAGCCAGGTTGGGACCATTCCGGAATGACTGGAAAAAAAAAGGTATGGGGAACAGATCTGGAATTGAATGCGAATTTCAGGAAGATTTAAATTCCAACCCTAGATTCATTTCCTGATTTGGATTGAAATTGTTGAATGCATCCTGGAATGGTCCCAACTCTGCACAACAATGTATTTCACTACTCTGCTGTGCTATTCAGTTGACTGCATTATTAGTCACAGTTGTAGCAGTGGTATAGAGTTCCAGGAACCCTGGGAAAATTGGACACTTTGAACGTTTCCATTCCATAATCGATGTTTAGTAAACGTTCCTAAAATGAAAAATTGATAGCAGGGAATATACTGAGGTACGTATCATGGGTGTTCTAGTCATCCAAAAAGATATCCCTGGGAACAGAATTTTTTATTGTTACTGCTCATTTGCATATATACTAATGTGAAGGTTTTTTGAGCTTATACATACTTTAAATATTTCCTTTGACAGCCTACGACCTTTGAGCAGTTCTGTATGTGCCAGTTACTTTATTACTCATTAAGAAGACAGATATTTTGCTGCACGCATCCCTCTCCCATAATCAGGCAGGGCAGCATCACACCCTGGGTTATACATACCATGCATAATAAAGGCCATACAGGGATAGCAATTCACCTTAAACTCGTGTGTGGGGAGGCCATGACCTACATCATCTAACCATGCTCTCGTACACATCGCATGCTGTGGAGCATTTTACCCTGTACTTTTAACATGTGCATTTTATCACATACCAATCATGTGTGCATTTGAGATTGGCTTTTCCTACTTTGATAATAACTTTCGGCCTTGCAGTGCAGGATTGCTGCTTTTTCTGCATGCTGTCTCCCTGCTTGCACCACTGCTCTCCAGTCTCGGGTTTGCATGTGTCGGCTGCAGTGGTACCATGTCAGCACGGCCCTCGGGAGTCCGGCATGTTCCAGTGGGCTGCCCGCCGCCACAGGCTCGGGTTTCCTCCCCGGGGGCTCTCTGGATGATGCCCATTCTCCCTGGACTTCCAGGACCCAGTCTACTGTACAGAAACTGATTCATGAGCAGCTCTGAACAGTTGTCCTCAAGTGACTTCATTAGCCAGATAATTCCGGGTCAGTGGAACCACTGTAGCTTTCGAAGTTTTACTTTTACAAAGTGTGTCACAATTAAGAACAAGGCTGTCTGCTCTCAGCAATGTAATTCTGTTTATAGAAAACATATCGTCCATCATCCATGGCTTTCAGTTGTTAAATACCCCTTGATATACATGTATCCGTTCATCTTCCAAATGCTTATGCTGCTCAGGGGTTTGAGCAGAGCAGTTACACCCGGAAAGGATGCACACACACATACGCACGCATGCACACAGACATACGCACACACTCTGATAAACATACTCTTTGGCCAGTTTAGACATGCCAATTAGCGGAGATCAGAGTATAAGACAACGCAGCTGAATAGAAATATGAGAATATGTACACAGTATGCTTCCCAAGAGATGTGGAGGCACCAAATGGCATGTGACTGATCTGATGATAGCACAAAGGAATTGTATTTGGCAGAAAATTCTGTCTGTATTTTACGGTACTTGAGTGCCAAAAAGGCAAGTGAAACACAATTGTTGAAACAAACACCATATGCAAAACTGTGAGAACAGCAATATGGCAGAGATGTCTGCTGGTGCTGCCGGACACGGGCTGCTGGAGAGGCTCTGTACTGCGCCGCAGCGTGCAGAGAACGTCTCGTCCATGCCGACTCCCCCTGCGGAGGAGAGAGCTGCCATTTACACACTTCACCAGCACACTGTTTTCTGTGCTGGAAATCGGCCACTGTTATCTCAGAATCTCAACAGGAAAATGGGTCTAGCTCTTACTGCAGTGAATTGCGGCGTGTAGCTGAGGGACCCATCGCCCATACGTACAGATGTGGGCCCTGTGATGTTAATTGTCTAGCGTGGAGGGTGGGTGACGCCACCCGCCTGACAGTGGTGGTGTGACTGGCTGCGGCCCCCACGCGTGTGCGAGAAGCTGGCTGGCCACTTCCTTTTAGTATGAGGCTGCGATGGGAGGCACTCGTTTACAGATTGCTGGATTCGACTGGTGTGTAAGAGCTGTGTTTTATTTTAAGCTGCATTTCTTTGATAGCAGTAGGGTAAGGAGGAATTGATTTTTTTAAAATTGAGTCAGGTTGAGCACAGAGTTACAGATGATCTTTCTGGCCTGGTTAGCATTTATTCCATATCTTTATTTATGTTGTTTTCCTATATGCTTTTGATTTGTGTTCAATAACAGGAACCAAGAAATACATGCAGATCACCACAATTGAAGATCATGGTAAAGACTGATGGATGGAGGAGCCAATTAGCATGATCGGGCATCACCCCCATCCAAAGTGCCAGGCTGCCACCCCTCTCCACAATTGCATTGTTTTGCACATGCAGACAGCTAGAAATCTGACATGGTGTGACGGTCTGTGGACTGCATGGCGCCTTCAGGGGACATGCAGAGATATCTATGTGTAATCGGTGCTTCACCTGGCACCTTTCACACTGTAAGGACTGCAGATGACTTTGCTGCCGTTTTGTCTGATGGACTTTAATAATTCTGAAAATCGCAATCACCGCCGACCCCCCCGTTGCACATAGCTGATAAAATAACAAAGCTGATGTTATGGGAGCTGATTGGCTGACGTGGTTTACACCATTTCTCCATCCTGCCTTTCCGTCTATGGCCTCATTGACGGCTCCCAAGCGAGATGGTGCTGGAGATCTCCTTGCAGCGGTGACCTTTGATTGTTTCCTGAACTCTGATTGCTGCTTTACAGGGCCAGCATCGTGCAGAAGAGGATTATCTACTTCCAGGATGAAGGTTCCCTCACAAAGAGGATGTGTGAGAAAGGTACGTTGCTCATTACCACTGCAGAATTGAGCCAAACCCCAGATTCAGAATCGACGCTTAGTTTCAATCCAGTTTAAACACGTAATTACAGGAGGAGCCGCCAAAGGGCGACTCCACAAGATTTCAAAGCCCGACGAATTCCGTCACCCAGGCCTCCGTTTGCCCGTTAATATCCACGCCGCCTGCGGAGTGAGCATCCTCTCCCGCCCGCCTGCCCGCCCACTCACCGGGCACCGTCGTGTCACTTTGCAGAGTCGCTTCTTGGCGAGGTGACGGAAAAGCCCGCCCTGGAGTGCTGTGCCTGTGGCACGGCCAAGTACCGGCTGACGTTCTACGGGAACTGGTCCGAGAAGATGCACCCCAAGGACTACCCCCGTGAGTAACAGCCTCGCCCTGCCTGCTACGCACGTAACCTTGAAAATGATTTAACGAGTGCAGATTAATCCCGGGTATTAGTGCTGAAGAGCTGCATCCCCACTGTGATCAATAACGACTGGAGGACAGTACTGGGAAAAACCAAACTAAGAGACAGACCCAGAAGCCTTAAAGAGTATAGTCGTCATAGTCTCTATTCCCCCCCACCCACTCCCTCAATGCCCCCCCATAATGGACACCTTCCTCATGACCCCCTTCCTCATGATTCCCCTGTCATGGAACACTTTCCTCATGGTCCCCCATCTACACCCTCCCCTCATGCTCCAACCCCCTGTCATGGAACCACTTCCTCATGACCACGCCCCCATCATGACCACTCCCCCATTTTGCAGGATAAAATTCCATTTAAAAAATTCCTTTACTGTTTCTTGCCAAATGGAGCATAGGGGATGAGAGTCCAAATAAAGACCTAAAGCATCAATTGTGTGGAAGCACTTCACGTTAAAAGCGAATAAAAATACAGTCGACTGTCAGTGTTGCAAAGCAGAACTTAAATATCTGCAATGCAAATACATCTTAAAAGAAGACAGGTTTGATGGACTCACCCAATAATGCATGATTAGCCATAGATATGTGACATTTACTACGATTTGATGTCAAAATAATTGCTGCTAAAACGAAGGTTAGCGCTGTCACTTAGCCACATAATCTTACATAATACAGTACATAATAACCATATTATTTTTTTAAACATATTGTGTGTGTTATGGCTGAACGATACTGGAACAAGTTCACATTGTGACATTTGAAGTTTTTGCGATATTTAGGAGTAGAAAACTATACAGTACTGCCATATAGAACTTATTTACCAAGAGTTTGTCAAATAAGTTGATGGTGTTTCCGTGGGTTATGTCAGCAGACACAAAGCAGTGCTGATAAATCAGTTGCTCAGTATCGACTCCATGGAATATAAAATATTTCCATTCGGAGAAAGACGAATATCTTTTCGTGAGCAGTTCTTGTTCACTTTTCTCCTCTTTGCTTATTTTTGTTTAATTTCTCACAAGCAGGCCACACGTTCTGTGACTGAATCACTTAGCAAGGACCAGAACAATCACGACTCTCAGAGTGCGCATGCAGAGATCATGCTAAAGCAACACCGGTACAGACTGATTTTTTTTTAAACTAGGTAACGTTGAGAAGGAGCCATCATTAAAATTGCAAAACTTGCTCAGTTTAGCTTCTTGTGACTGAGTAAAAATGTTTTAGCACTTATTGATGGTTTCAACCCAGCAGACTATTGTGGTCCTTGCAGTGTGACAATTGGATGAGTACGGTTATCAGAGTATAATCACACTTGGACATCACTCCGCTTTACAGGTGTATCTAAAGACCGTTACATATGTCTCATCTCCACCAACACGGAGCCAGTGCTGGGCTGGTTCTTGCTTGGTGCTTTTTGAGAACCTGCCCGCGTTTCCACCTGTTCCAAAATGAATGTAGGCGGAAGTGAGAGTAAAGTAAGGGTGCATATATATTCCATTTTGTTGGATTTATTTTGGTCTATTTTGCATTTTAAGTTTTTATAAGCTGTTGAACTGAAAAAAAATGTTTTCAGAGTATGACTCCTTGTGCTCTGTCTCTATTGCCTGTATCCACTTTTGTCTCTTTAAAGGCTCCCCCATCTGTGTACGTAAGTTTATTCTTTACTCTCTTGTTATTTTGTCTTTTTTAATAAAAGAGTGCTAAAAACCAAACTCTGCTGTCCGCCTTATGATCTCTTCACCATTCGAGCGCCATAGTAATTTATGTATTAGACCTGCGGCATGGTTTTAATTTACAATACAAAGTTATTCCGCTAATAAGCTGGCTAGTTCTTTCACTGCTGGCACCGGCAATATTAGACAACACGATACTGGTTACAGACTGAATTTTCCTGGTATGCAGAAGGTTTGGAGCGATAGCCCGTCCCACTTTTGCTGACGTTACAGGAACTATTTTTCTTTGCAGAGGCCTGTAAATGTTAAAGTAAATAAACAAAGTGTTGTATCTTATTATTGTTGCCTTAAAAATCCTACTCAATGAACTGTTGTACAAAAGCAATAACGTACTCGATGTTGTGTGGTTGCACTCCAATGTATCACAGCCTGCAGCCTCGTGCCTGCGACTGATTCGCAGCTGTGATATATTGGAGTACAACCACATTCCTTCTCGTATATTATTGCTTAATTATATTATATTGGTTCTCTGCTATGGGCTGGCACCCAATCCTGGGCTGTTCCCTCCTTTGTGCCTGTAGCCTCCGGAATAGTGTGGGGGGGGGGGGGGGGGGGGGGGGGGGGGGGGGGGGGGGGGGG
>JABFEA020000010.1:22141550-22164182 GCA_019775915.2 Cyphomyrus plagiostoma | reverse complement strand
CCCCCCCCATGTAGTGTCCCCCTTACCATGTGCCCTGCACATCCTAGCGCGACCTCCAGGGTCACTGTGTTTGCACGAGGTCACTTTGTGGTGGCACACTCTGCCTGCGGTCACCCTGCCCAGTGAGACTCTAGTTACCAACTGGACCAGAGAGACCTCAGATCTGTGCTCAGCGCTTCGTTCTTTCAGTCCAGTGGCTCCTTTTGATGTCAAACATCTGCGGGCTCAGGGATGCTCAGCTCCTTTTAAGTGGTTTGTCTCCCGCGGCAAAGTGCACCTTTTCTCCTCTGCTGGTTCCCCGCAAATCAAGCCTCAGCCTGGACGAGTTTTTAGTAGCAAACGTTGCATTCTTCCCCTCCTGATGCCATCCTGACAGCCTGGATCATCTGGAGTTTTAGTTTTAAGCTCTTTCACAAGGAATGACAAAAGGAAGGAGGCAAATGCTCCAGCAGACAGTAACCCCCCCGGTCTTAAAAGCAGAACAAGAATCTCTCTCCTCTGGCAGGCCGCATTGTAGCTGTTTGCCTGTCATTTAACGCAATAGCACAAGACATGATGACAGCATGTATATTGATTGGCCTCTGATGTTTCTGAAGCCTTAATTCTGCCTCTGACATGCAGAGGCAGACAGCAGCATCATTAATGTATTTGAGAACTTCATTAAAAACCACACAGTTCCATCTGCTCCGCGATGCTCCCCACACCATCACCTCATTGTGTTGTCGTGAGTCGCCCCGATTAGCCATCAAAAAAAGACGCCCCAAAAGTATTAGCTAGCTAGCTAAATCTGCAGAGATGCTGCGAGAATGGATGTAATATTGTGGCACCAGGGAGACATCATATACTGTTCCCACTCTTCAACGTGGGTGAAGTTCAGTGAGTAGGTCTAGTTGAAAATAAAATGATTTCTCTCGCTAAAAATGGACGTGAGCTTTCTAGCGTGGAGAGTGAGTGAGTATGATTGCATCTTATCACGTCAGGCTGTAGCACTTAGGGAACAAATGTGTTTAAACAGCGTCATTCAGTGTTGATTGGAATCAAACGCCTGCCCTGTGAGCTGGACTCTGGGAAATGCAATGAATATCAATCGGCCAACCTACTGTGAGCCTTTGCTGCTGCTGCCTATAACCTGACAGATAGACTCTCATTGGCCCTGGAGCCTGTCAGAGAGGCTCTGATTAGCCCCGGAGCCTGTTGTGGAGGCTCTCATTGGCCCTGGAGCCTGTTCAGGGAGGTTCTCATTGACTCTGGAGCCTGGTAGGCAGGTTGTCATTGGTCCCCGAGCCTGTCAGGGGGGCTCTCATTGGACACTGGGCCTGTTAGTGTGGATTATGCATCTGCTCCACTGGATAAGTATGGGCTAGAATACAAGAGCATCAGGAAGAATCCCCACCTGTGCTTAGAGCTTTTGCTTACTGCAGCTCGGATGGTGAATTATTAGGATGCATATGAGTCGTAAGCCATTGTAGAAGCATCAGATAGGGTGTCTGTACCACCCCTTTTTATGCCTTAAAGTGGTTTTTAATAGCTTGACCTGAGAGGAATTAAATAGGCAGCCATGGAGTAATTAATCAATTTAAAAAGCCATCAAAAGAGCTTGGCTCAGCTTAAAGGTCTTTCACGCTTGTCTTTTTGAAAAGCCATGAACAGAGAAACAAATAAAGATGTGAAAATTCCCTGCTGTGGTGCATAGTACAGCAGTAAAACGTCAATAGATTATGACACAGACCACCAAAACCTCTAGCTGTGGCCCATGAGCATTGCAGAGTATTGGATTGTTTTTTGGAGGTTGGAGCCTTTCAGGTCACCTTTGAAACCAACCTTCAAGCCTACACACTTCTGGGGAGTGAGTTTATTAATAGACTTATGTGCTGTGTTATTGTTAGGTAATGCGCTGTCCCTGTACTTCAAGACAGTGCTATGCTTGGCAGATGGTATTTAGGTCGGTGTTGGAAGTAGTGGCTGAATAAAATCCCACATAGGCAGCTTCAAATAATTTAGGTACTGCTTCAGTCCTAAGCCATTCAACCGCCAAGTAAACACCTTCATGGAATGAGCCACACGTCACGGTGCAACTCGCGTAATTAATGCCATAGTTCTTTAATGAAGTCTAGAAGATTTCTGCACCACTAATTACAAGGCTTCGAGTGTTTATCAGCATTAAATAAATCATAATGTTTCTGCAGAAGCAGACTCAGATTATGGGAAAGTGGGGACATTATTTTGCATAAATTACATGAGAACCTGGGAGAAAACGTCATGCGGCGAATGCTGTCGGTTCAGTGATTGTTTATGATTTCATTCGATGGTACCTCGATGCAATCAGTGAGAAAAGGTGGTCATGACTGGTTAACTCCCTGCCTCACTAGCAGGTGCTCTGCTCTCTTACCGTCACTTGAAGATGCTGCTAAGAGAAGACGGTGACCCTCTTAGCAGGTCTTACATGACGGCAGAAAGAGTGTCACTCTATAGCTGCTTTCAGCACGGGGCTGACTAGCAGTGGATCTGTGGCTGTTCTGAAGCCACCAGACTTGCTGGAACTGGGCAGAGTAACTGGAGGGATCTGATCGTGAAGAACTGGGATTAGTCTGCAAGTGGATTTCTACGGTCAGAGGAGCACAGATGGTCTGGAAGGGAAGGAGCGATCTAATTTCAGGTGTGTTCTGAGCCCTTAGATTTGCCTTAACTAGCTCTTATTTGCTTAAACAATTTTATCTCTCAGCCCAATTAGGGACAATTAAAAAGACAGCCAGCATAAGAGGACTTTTTCCTACAATAGATGTGAGTTACATCTGTGCATTTTTGCCATTGCTTTATCCACTTTCCATAACACCTGTGCATGGAATCCGTTTAAAAATAATTTTCTTGAAAAAGATTATATATCTATAAATATTAGTAATGATAATTAGCAGTATTTCAAACCTTGCTTTCCGTCATACAGATATAGGTACTAATGGGTAATAATAGGTGTTAGGTTCTAATCACGGTATTATTTTGCATCCTTGTTACATCCTGTGCTGTGATGAGGTCTGTGTAAACACAGTGTCAGGCGGCAGCTGTGGAGCTGTGGAGGTCACTGAGAGTACAGATGTTTGGAGAAGATGAGGCCCGGCATGTCGGAGCCCACAGTAACATGGTCTGCTGAGTACCTGCTGAGTACCTGCTGACACACTGCGACACGCTTCATGGTTTTCTACATGATCATGTACGCGGAAATGCATGACCTGTGATTTATCCATCCAACCTCCAAGCTTTTATATGAGACAGTGTCTTGGGGGGGGGCGACAAGCAGCACAGGGCATATAGCTGGTGCCAAGCAGCACAGGGTATATAGCTGGTGCCAAGCAGCACAGGGCATATAGCTGGACTGAACCTCGGCTGGGATTTAAGTCCATGGCAGGAAACACACACACATATGTGCACACACACGCATAGACGCACACATACACACACACACACATGCGCACACACACTCTTATTCCTATGGACTTAATCCTAATCCCAACAATGACAAATCTTAACGCCTACCCAGCCCTAACTGTAACCATAAACAGCCAAACAAAATACAGCATATTTGGCACTTTTAGTCTTTTTAGACATACATTTTTATAAAATTGTGGTTCCCCTTATGGGAGCAGATCATGTGGTCCCCACAATGTCAAAATAACAGGATGTAATGTAGACATAAGCCCCCTCCCCCGACGATGGCCCCACGATGCAGGAGGACATGCTGCTTACACATGGGCTGCACAGATGCATTTAATGAACAGTGTCTGTTCACTGTGCGAGCATCCGGCCAGTGGAACACACTCCCCCCTCCTTTGGATGGGTAAACGCTGTTCTGGTTTGTAAAGCTCCAGTTACTGGATCAGCCTGTCTCCAGTTCCTCTCATTAACTAACCCCAGAAATGTTGTCAAAATAGCTCCGTTCTGCCATTGCTAAAGCTTAACTGTACACCTTCCCAGTTTCCGTCATTCTTTTGTCACCAGTAATATCAGGGTATATCGACAAAGGGGGGTATGGACATTTGCAGCTCAGTATGCTGGGGTCGGCAGACAGGGGGAGGGAGTAGCAGGATGCCAAAATGGAAATACATTAGAGAACACGGTGGTGGGAGGAGAGAAATCTTTCCAGGCTCTGTGTGACAAAGATGTAAAGACCAGAGACATCAGTGTCATATGAAGCTTATATCGGGGCAGTTGGTGCACTCTGCAGAGCACGACCACACTCACACTCGATCACCCTAAATTAAGCAGCGTTGCTTCTGTTCACAGTGGAAAAACGCAATAATAAAAAAGGCATTAAGGGCAATATCAATCACACGCTTTCCTGTAGGCCAAGTGCTTTTTTAACAATGAAGTGTCATTGTAGGCTTTTCCCAATAAAACGCTGCAACACTTGACGAAAGTAACACCTCACTGATTCTATGCAGAACATGTTTGTTGCCCGAAGTGAATTACTTGAGGAAGCATTAGGATTTGATGCAAATGATCGCCTTGTTGAAAAACAGAGGATGTTCTCCCTTCCCAATCTGGTCCTCAGGGACCCACAGACAGCCCATGGTTTTGCTCCCTGGAGCTGGGAGGGAGCAAAAATGTGGACTGACTGTGGGATCTGAGGAAATACTGCATTAGACAACACAGCATGATCTTTTGTTTTTGCTGGTCTGGGTCTTAAAAGTCATTTTAAATTGATTCATTTTGTTATATATATCAAGAAAAAAAGGGGGAAGGAAACAATGAAAAAAAATATTAATTTTCTTACAAAACAACAATAAATGGTAACACTTTATAATATTGTTCCGTAGTTAACAGGTGAATATGTAGGAACTAAGCAGCAACAAAGGAGTAGTGCTTCATTAACACCTAAATTGGTACTATTCACTACTAAGGAGTTATGCTTAATTACTCAGTAGGTAATAGTGAACTGATTATTATAGTAGTTCGCTAGTACTTCATTAGGAACTACTGAGTATTGCAGGTCTCACTGGAAAGTATGTACTAACTATGGATTATTTCTAATAACTACTAGTTCATTACTCATCAAATGAACAGTGTTTTTTTTGGACTAACTGGGACATATATGCTACTGTTCTCAATGGTTTTTGGCATTCTTTTGCTTTTGGAAAAACAGGCTTGTTTCTTCCTACCTGTTTGTATGACATACAACTTATTCTACAAAAAGTTACTGCCTACAATATGTATACAGTACCTACATTTTAATTGTTTACCTCACTTCAGTCTAGGAAACCTTTGGGTAAAACAGAAAAGCAAAGCACTATATTCTGAAGAAGCAGATGACAGCAGTCATAAGAAGGAAATGTCGTCATGTCTGTCTTAGTCCGATCCATCATATCTTCTGTTTAAAGTTGCTACTTTCAGTTTCCACATCTCTGGCACATGATAAATCAGAACAGACATGTCGAGGAGTCATCTAAGGTGGCTTTGCTGCCAGTTAAAGCTGTACGCTCATCATAACATGCTGTTACTGTCCGCCATAAATGGCCTTCAGACAAGCACTAAATAAGCAAATCCTCCTGGCCTTTCATGCATTATAGCCATAATTATCATATTCCTATGTGCGTTGAAGCTTTTACCTTGACTTAGCTGTACGTCTGAATTACCAAAAAACACGTTCATTTCTGCAAGTTTTTTTCATTCTACTATTGTACACCTCTGTTCTGGCCACACAGTAGATCGCAACCTTGCAGAGAGGATTATTTATAACAAAAAATAGTATTTACCTTATCTATGTAACATGCACCCAAAAAAGCCCAGATTTAGTGGCTGAGGGGCCAGGAAACCCAGCAGCTATAAACTGGTAGCTGCAACAAGAACCAGCATCTTTCTCCCCACCTGCGATTCTCATCAGTTCCCAGGGGAAAGCAGGGCTGCGGCAGCTGCAGGGGGCCTGGGAACAGCAAGATGACAGGGGAAATATTTTGTAATTCCTGTTACAGGCAGTGTTAAGCTATGGGGACTTTGGAAAGCCTCCACCAAACCCCCCCCCCCCTTCCCCGAGCCCCTACAAATCTCCGGCTCGTTTGGCCCTTTGTTCCTCCAGGAATCAGTCAGCGGCTGGATTGTTTGATAATGTGTTCCACTAGTTTCCTCGGGACAATTGTTTAATTTCAACTAACTGGCAGCTTTTTGGTTGCCTGTCAAGTCAGCTTTGGAAGCTGTGCTGAGATGATTCAGTGTTTAAAAACAAGCTTAATGGCGCTTTTGTTTCCCAGGCCGCCTCTACCATAACCAGAGCAGAAAAGCACACTTGAGCAGAGCGACAGCGGTGGCTGAAGGCAATGCATCCCTCTACTGACCTGATAACCCCCAATTAAAATTTGTCTGGCCCACATTATAATGTGCAGCCTCAAAATGAGGTACATTTTGGAAATAAATGTGACATACAGTATAAGCTCATGGGAGTTCTCCTTACACAAAAAAAATGTTCAGAGGGCAGAAAGAAAAATGATTGGTTCAGAGAAATAACCAATAAGATTGCATATGACGTGGGTTCAAGCAACTAGAGGAGGTGGAACCAATCAAATGTCTTAGTCCCTCTTCCTCAAGTTGTTAGGACCCATCCTCCTCTACAATCAAATTTGTTCTGCCCTCAGAACATTTTGTTTAAGTGAAACTCCAGTGAGTGACATTTAAGTGCAAAACATCTTAATGTTAGTAAATGTGTTTCAATGTAGTTAATTGCACACAGCGAGCTAATTGGCCTTCACCTGTGTTCAGTAACAGTGACTAAAACTGACCTGTGCTGGTCTCTTCTGCTGGAAAGTGCAACTCCGAGCTACCAAATGGCTGCCAACACAGCGCTGTGAAAGTCTGTGCTTTTGAGGTTGAAGGCTCACTTGGCCGGTGGTCAGGGCTATTATTAAACAGAGCTCAGGTTCTGACAGGTGATACGCAGGGGATGATACGCAGGGCAACTATCTGAGCAATGTTTCTGGGCAACTTGCAGGCAAGAGGAAAAGGGGAAACTAATCTGGATTTGGATGATGCAAAGTTGGCCACTGCCGATCAAAGAAACCAGTAGAGATTTGTGGTCTAAGTAACACTGGTCAGCATGATTGCCCACCTTCATTGCTCTAAAAGTTGCCTCATGTATTGTCACCCTGACTATTACCCCTACAAAATGAATGAGTGAGCGAAGGGGCAGAGTCTGCAGGATGTATGTCTGCTACTTCACTGTAGGTCAGTGTGAGTGCAGTTATGGGTGAGGTTACAGGCAACACTGCTTCCATCAGAAAAAAACATTTTTCATCAACAAAAGCATCCAGCTTTTTTCCTGGTTATGTTTTACCAATCTCTGCTTTAGTATATCTGTTAATTCACAAAATTGTAACGTTTGAATGAGGGTGTACACTTTGTATGGACATCCTATAGGTTGGATAAACTCGGAATGCTGATTATGGAAGGTAATAGGCTTTGTATGGCACACTGTGATGATTTTAGTAAGAACATATCAAATATTTTTTCTTCTGAAATCTCTTTTGTTTGTTGTGTGACTATGTCCCCAGTTTTGGAGCATGTATAATTTCTGTAGGAAATTATAGTGCTTGGGAACTGGCAGCCATTTTTAAACCTAAAACCTTAATACTGCTGGTGAGTAATCTCAGGGCTGATACTTTCCAAGGTCAGTGCAGAATGTCTGGCAGAAAGTCCGATATTTCCAGCTACTATGAATGAAATCAGGAGCCTCCAGCACTGCATGGCGGTGGACATGTAATGGAAATATGGAAATATCAAGCCCTTTAATGGCTGGAAATATTTAAAATCATATTTGAAATGAATATAGCTTTGACTTACAAATGCTGTAAAATACGTCCTGCTAGGTTCCCTGCCATAAAAGGTACTTTGGGGAGAATAGATACACATGATGAAATTTAAATATCTAAATGTGGAAAAGTCAGTATTCTTTCCATGAATCGACAATTAGTAACAGTGATTGTCCTCAATGCACAGAGAGAGTGAACACATGGTGTTATGCAGCCTGAAGAATCATCTCGGGATCAATTCTTTCTGGATTGTCCACTCTGGAGTGACCTCTCTGCATCAGTTCTCTATAAAGTATCCACTGTACATCAGTTCTCTCTGGAGTACTTTCTCTGCATCAGTTCTTTCTGGAGTGTCCTCTTTGGATCATGAGTCCTGAAAGATCCACGTTAAACTCTTGATTGCATATACATCTTCAGAATTCATTGATGTTGGCTGTAGTTCACAATGTACACATTGCAGGGACAGGAAACCCTACGTGATCATGGTGATTTAGTTTGTGTGGGCTGTCCTTCCATTCCCCACCGCTCCCCCCCCCCAGAGACACAGCAGAAATTCTCCAGCTGACAGGTAATTTGTGCCTGTGAGGTCACATGTTTCCACAGAGGAGCAAGAAACAAAGTCAATTCCTTCTGAAAGAGGCAAGTCCAGGTGACAGTACCTGGCACATTGAGCACAAAAACATGCTTGTGGGTCTAAACTGAAAGCAAGATTGATTGAAATGGTATGAAGAGGAGGAGGAGAGACGCTCAGTGCTGCCCTCTGCAGGGCTGTCTTCTTCTCCTCAAATCTCAATGATTGTGAATTTCCTGGCAGATTCTCAGGTGCAGCCCTGTCTTCTCAAAAAGGGTCTCAGAATAAAAACTCACTTAAAGTGCCCACTGGCTTCAGCAAGTGTTATACTGATGTGCCTCGCCTCTGTGGGCATTGCCGCATAACACATCAGACACAGCAGATCTCATTTTCTTCAAGCTGAAGTCCAACCACAGAAATCTGCCCTAATGACAAAGCACTGATACTGTGAGCACATCCTCATTCTTCTATGTCCTGCTCTGCCCAAGGGATTCTGGGAATTACAGCAGACTATCAAATCAGCGCTGCTGAAACAGACGGTGCTATTTTGCTTGCAACAGAATTCCTCACTGGTAACACATTAATTTCATGAAATGTCCTCAGTGGCTGTCCTGGGTATCTCTTGGTGCTTATGGCTACCAGATGAGACTCATATTTAAAGTGACCTGATGTGCTGTCTGTCCTTAAAAAATTTGGATGGCCTTTGCTCACCCGAGTCAGCATTACGTTTATGAAGAAAACACTTTGGGTCATGTGAGTTACCGATGTGCAGCAGTTGAGTTTGGTTCTGAGACACATTCCCATGCTCTGTGAAAACAGGGATGTAGAGACGTGAGAATGAAAACAGTGCAGTGGTCACATGTGTATCAAATTTTTCATTGTTTGTTTAAAATAAATATAGGTGCACTTATGACATGTTTGAAGAAGCCGTTAGGAAGCTGTAAGGATGGATGTTAAAGCGAGTGCTGCCTGTTCCACCCATAAGGGAAGGTGGTCATGTGAAGGGCTGCATCGAATACAGTTATGTGACATTGAAATATAGAAGTTAATTATAATGAAAGTTGGATGTAACATGCAGACAGAAGGAAACCCCAGCAAAAAGCAGCATCCTGAGTGGCATCAGGACCTCCATGAGAACTTCTACCTGGACCTCCTCCAGATCCTCTATCTGCACCACCATGAGAACCTCCAACAGGACCTCTATTAGAAGCTTCATTAGAAACTCCATCAGGGCCTCCATTAGAACCTCCGGCACTGCTTCAGTGCTTATCAGAGTAGAATACGTCATGAATATGTTCTACAGTAGTCGGGTGCTATCCTGAAAGAACACAGCTGTGTCCTGTTAATGTTTACATTGGAATTCATTTAGCAGATGCTTCATTGTGGTGGAAAACGCTGGCAGTTACAGGAACTTCTCAGAAATCTTTGCTCACTGCTGCAGTCTGGGATGATACCTGCTAACCAGAATGGCCGTTGCTTGGGGCCCATCCATATGTCGTTGGATTGGCGCATTGTTGTCCTTGGTGATTCTGCTCCCATTTGGAACCGAGATGCTCCCCATAGGATGAAGGTGATCGTTTTAAATGACCTTCTGTTTATCAGCAACCAGCTGAAGGGGCCGCACCTTAGAAATGCAGCCGCCCCTTATGCAGCTCATTAGCATGTGGGAAACAGAGACCCCAGCTCGCAGCTTCCTGTGGCTTGTGTTTGACATGTAGATGCCTCATCTAACCATGATCATTATGCTACCTTCTCAGCAGGACACAGCCTGGGATCTTTGCATCGCTACACTCACAGAAGTGTGTCTTTGGTGTAATTAGGACCTAATACGCCATACGCTAGCAGTCATATTCGTCTCTGTGAAGGTCTTCATGGCCTGGACTCAATTGAGTTGCTACCTTAGACTGACATTTTCCATGAGGTGACTGAGTTCATTTGTCTCGCATCTTGAACCAAACCACAAACTTCTTGGAGCCCTGTCCACGATTGTCCCTCCCTCACTCAGACATTCCTGGCACCATCGTGAAAGTAGAGAAAGGTCATCAAGTTCAAAGCATCTGCCAAACCTGCCCCAAAAGTGTCACCACTCTGAAGCTGCTCAAAAAAACCCACAGCCCATCCTTCTTCTTCACCTGCATATTTTTATTGGGGCCGAATCGCAGTAATAAAATAAACTCTCTTATATTTCTCCCTTACTTTTATTAGCTGTCAAGGGAGGACATTAGCTGAAGTTTCGCTGTTGTTTTCCATAAGGATGGTGTGTCATTTGGTAGGGTAGGGATCGGTGCATCTGCATGGAAGGTTCATGATTTATATCCCACGGCCGGCCCCTGTGGGGCCCTGACCAAGGCCCTTTACCTCCAGCTGTTGCAGGGATGCTGGACGCCGGCTTGCTCCGCTCTTTGACCCTGAGCTTTTCCCCCATCGCTTTGGGCAAGAGCATCTGCTAAATAAATTAAATGACCTTCTGAGATATTTTGTGTAGGATTTTTCTTGTTTTATGTGTGCTTCTACAGTCTATTTTATTTAGTTTTATTTTTTAAACTTAGTACGTTGTGCTCAGTAGTTTTTAAAGTGCTTCATGAAAAAAGCATACTTACTTACTAGTTTCTGTCCGACCAATGACAGTGCCAGAATAAATTAATGGTTAAAACTGCATATTTGAGTGTGTAAAGTGGACAGGTGGCTAAAATGATTTAATGAACGATCTATGAAGCCAGGAGCTGCTCCTTGGCACTCAGGAATATACTCGGTTTGAAGGTGACGACTGTTCTTTCCGGTGAAGCTGCGCTACCTACTGCCATGTGACTTGGTTACATATTTATTTCCCTACTTGTCCCGTTTACTGTTTGTGAGTCTGAATAGAGCCGTTTTTCCCCCGGAAGCTGACACAGGGTGGGTCAGCCTCGCGGTTGCCGGACACCCCCTCCCGCTGACACACCCCCTCGCTGTCAGCGCTGTCCTGTTTCCTCCGTTTATGGGGCTGCATCCGAGTCCGTTTGCATGGCACCAGCAGAGCTGAATTCTCTGGCTGGCCTCGGCTTCTCTTTGCATGTTTCCTGCGATGGGTCTTTCCTTTATTTCTATTGTGTTCCGTTTACTGTAACATGCCAGTAAGCATCATGTTTTGTGTGTGGCCAGCGATTACAGTTCCTGAAGCCTGTATGTTTATGAGCCTACGGTTAGAAATACCATTGCATACTGTAGCACCAGGTGTTTTACAGAGGAATATAGGAGAAGCATTACCTGGAATTTGAAATCCTGGGCATGCAGTTCGGTGTTCGGATGTAGGGCTGCGAGTCATTTCTGGCCATAAATGCTATGTCCTTCTCCTTCGACCCGAACGGACTCCCACACCATCTTTTGCTCCATAAACTCCAGGTTAACATGTCAGGGGATGCTGCCTCCTCCCAGAGTTTACGGGCTCCAGACCCACATTCAGCGAGAGCCACGGCATCTCTGACGTCGTCAAAGCAATAAAGCCGCGTGATGTTCACCGCTGCTTCCCTCTCTTTTATTCATGAGGCATCTTTCATAAATCTGTTCCCAATAAAGGCTGGTGCCTCTATGTAAATGAGAACTCGGCACTGCAGGGCTGCTTGACTGTAATGCGCATACTGTACAGTCGGGCTGGATCCGCCAGCCCAAGCGAATGAGGGCCGCACTGTGACATCACATTCGCACACGCTCAGAGGACAGCGGCTTTTAAAATGATGCTCTATTTGCTGTTTATACAAGTACAGGTGCATTGGAATGCTTCAATTCGCATATCCCGTCATGCTCTTTTTTGAGGCACACATATTATTTGATTTCTTCCTTGACGCCACTGTTTGTCCAGAAACGCAGACTCAGCAGTGTGCACCACAAGTCCAGCTATCTCATTGTTCTAATTGTACATTCAGAATATATAAATTCATAACAGATGAGACTTGAGGCAAATTATACATTGGCATGTCCTTTTGGGGTTTTCTAGCAAATTAGTTTGGCTTTTCATTAAAATAAATATTCTTTCATTATTTATGTCTTATGAAGATTTTACTTATCCTCACGAGTCTCTGTCTGTTCCTTTTTTATTATGCGTACAAGCCTGTTTTATATTATACCAGAAATTATTATAGTTACTCATCTTTAATGTTTGTCAGTCGTACATTGTTTATCTTGAGTAGCAACTAAATTGGGGAGTTTATCTATAACTATCAAATTATCATGTGGGATCATTATTCTTCCGCACCCTTTATATGCAATGCAAGAGAAGTAATCATTTTGGGTATTGACTGCATTTTTCAAACTGTGGCCACCCAACAGCAAGTAACCACAGAATGACCAGAAGAAGATGTGGCTTCTCATCAAGAATGATCTCATCGGGCTTCTGACAAGATGGGAAAAAGGAAAATACACATGTCATTATGTTCCTTTGACATCATAACCTGACATATCAGGTGATCACCAGACTTATGCTTGAGGTGACATCCGTGCATCATTAGTCTGCAAATCCAACCATGACACAGGTCATTATTTCACTGTCAGATGTTGATTGCCTTTTAATGAGCTGTCAGGAACTATAGAAGAAACAGCATGCCTGATATATTTGTGTACCTATTCACACGGCGTGACTGATTCCCCCACCGTATGGTGAAAAACTCAGGCGTCATTTGCAGGGAGTGATATGCACCGTCATTTGCAGGGAGCGATGTGCATCGTCATTTGCATGTCTTGGTCTGGTGCTGGTTGGCACTATCAGTAAAGGGGGTGGTGGGGGTGGATGTCAGCTGCTTTTCCTTCTGACGCGTTTTATTCCTGATCATAAAGAAGCTGTTAGAGACCCTGCCAGTTGCTGCCTTGCGGAGCACACACATAAATTTAAGTGCTATTATATTGATTCTTCTGTGCATGTAATGGGTGAACTGAGGGGCCAGTGTTGAGTGTTTTATTGTGCGTTTGGGTCCTGCACTCTGTTTTACAGCCGACATCCTGAAAGCAGACCTCAGTTTCACTGGCAGTTTGTCTTGAATGTTTTGAGAAAAGCACCTAAACTATGAAGTCCCAGTCCAACAGTGACGAATGGACATTAATCCATTGTGTGCCTTGACAGTCATTCATAGCAGACATTTAAACACCTAGGGAGACTGAAAAAGATGTTTCTTCAGTATAAGCCTGTGATGCACCGGTACCCTGTGAATAATCAGTCCCTTTGATAATGGCTGTGTTGTCTGTCTGTCTCTCTCCTCTTTATCCCAGTGTGCTCAGCTTCTTGTCTGTCTCTCCTCTTTTTCCCAGTGTATTCAGCTTCCTGTCTGTCCCTCCTTTTTTCCCCTGTGCACTCAGCTTCCTGTTCATCTCTTTCCTCTTCTTCTCTGTGTGCTCAGCTTCCTGTCAGTCTCTCCTCTTTTTCCCAGTGTGCTCAGCTTCCAGTCCGTCTTTCTGCTTTTTCCCTGTGTGCGCAGCTTCCTGTCTCTCTTCTTTATCCCAATGTGCTCAGCTTCCTGTCGGTCTTTCTCCATGTTGTTCCCTGTGTGCTCAGCTTCCTGTCTGTCTCTCCTCTTTATCACAGTGTGCTCAGCTTCCTGTCTGTCTCTCCCCTTTTTCCCAGTGTGGCCAGTTTCCTGTCTGTCTCTCCTCTTTTTCCCAGTGTGCTCAGTTTCCTGTCTGTCTCTCTGCTTTTTCCCAGTGTGCTCAGCTTCCTGTCGGTCTTTCTCCATGTTGTTCCCTGTGTGCTCAGCTTCCTGTCTGTCTCTCCTCTTTATCACAGTGTGCTCAGCTTCCTGTCTGTCTCTCCCCTTTTTCCCAGTGTGGCCAGTTTCCTGTCTGTCTCTCCTCTTTTTCCCAGTGTGCTCAGTTTCCTGTCTGTCTCTCTGCTTTTTTCCTGTGTGCTCAGCTTCCTGTCTGTCTCTCCACGTTTTCCCAGTGTGCTCGGCTTCCTGTCTGTCTCTCATCTTTTTTCCAGTGTGCTCGGTTTCCTGTCTCTCTTCTTTTTCCCTGTGTGCTCAGCTTCATGTCTGTCTCTCTTCTTTTTCCCTGTGTGCTCAGCTTCCTGTCTGTCTCTCCTCTTTTTCCCTGTGTGCTCAGCTTCCTGTCTGTCTCTCCTCTTTTTCCCTGTGTGCTCAGCTTCCTGTCCATCTTTCTCCTGATTCATGTGTGCTATAGCAGGTGTGTGACAGCCTCATGGACTTAATGAGTCTTACTCAGCAGTCACCCTGAGCCGTGTCTCTCTTAAGGACCCTCCAGAACATGAACAGGACTGGCAGGATGCTAGTCTGTCTCTTCCTCCTCCTGAACAGATGGCCCAGCACCTATGGAGTCAGATTGACATTATGTGGGTGAAGTAGCTCCACCTGTAGGCAAGTGCAAATCTATGAGAACAGATCAGCGGCTGTGCACAGACAGTGGGTTGGGCTCTGACAGATACAGAAATCCCACATGATTGGATTAGATGAATCGGCGGCCAGGCACCAGCAGCAGGGCAGACCCTGACAGATACAGAAAGATCACCTGATTGGGCCAGACAGATCAGCAGCTGGGCACTAGTAGAAGGGTGGATCCTGACAGATAGAGAGATCTTGCCTGATTGAGCCAGATGGGTCAATGGCGGGGCGCTGGCAGTGGGGGAGACCCTGAGTGATACATAGAGTCCACCTGATTGGGCCAGTTGGATCTGTGGCCAGGTACTGGCAGCAGGAGAGACCCTGACAAAAACTTTGAGCTTACCTGATTGAGCCAATAAGGTGGAAAGTAAATAATTGCCTGGAACTTTATTTCATATGCTAATAGCTTAGCTAATATGCAAAGTAAGCATATTTGTTGGAACTGCAATGGGTGACTGGTGTCTGGTTGTACACATAACTGCTTCTATGGTAGCATCAAAGCTGGAACCAGAGCCTTAGCATGTTTATACGCATGTATATCTGTATGTTCTTGAAATGGTAGCATGTGCAAACCTGCAGGAGTTACTTTACTGGACTGCTCCACTAATGGGCAAGTGCTGAATGAACCAGAAGGCACCCCTTCTCTGAAGATGGCAACACTTCACTGCTTTTAGTATGTTTGTGTACAAATGGGATCTTGTTATTTCAGCTTTGCAGAAGGTGGCTGATTCCCCCAGAAGAGTCTTCAAATTATAATTATCCTGACTGGTCACTTGGCACTGACTTCAAGTTTTTAATGCTGAACAGTGAAGGCTGTGCCTGGAAATTTGGATGAGGAATCAGTAATAGAGTCACTGTGAGTGAAGTTCTGCTCAATCCACCTTGAACATGCAGAAGACCCTCTCCCAAGCAGACACTGTTACTGGTCGATTGAAATATTTGCTGAGATGACTCAGTCTCTTGGAGAACTCCTTCTGTCTGGTGTTCAAAGCATCTGATACCTCCCTTTGTAGTGGGATTTGGTTTTAGATCAAGGCGCAATGCCTGCTGGAGAAGCTCTTAATGCAGCGTTTCTGTTGAGGCTTTGATATGCTGATGGAGTGAGTGACTTCACAGCACGTGGCAGCGGGATTTCTCTTCAAAACATAAATAAAGTCCATTTTGGAATGTGCTTTCAGTACCTTCTGAGCAAAGGCGACATTAGCCACGCATAGGCCTTGTTTACCATGACTGTTATTGTTATTGTTGTTTGCTTTTAGTGTGCATCAAAGCCAAAATACAAAAATTGCTAAGAATTAGGGGCAAATGACATTGACTCAAAGGACCTTTGTCTGTGTAGCTCTTTGGGAATTATAGCTCTATGGCTCAATACTGACTGAATGATGTGAGTGTGTGCTAGCTTGCGTCAGGGGTGTTGGGTGAGTACCAAGGTTCTCAGATGGCCATTTGTCAGCAGAACCTGTCGTGTGCTGAAAACATCTCTGCATTACAAGGCTCAGCTAGAACAAAACATCTGAGAAGACAGTGTTTCCCAAATTGGGTCAACACAACACTGTTTATGATGTCTGTTCACTGTCGAGAACCACTCCCCTTTTGCCATTATGACCACCCTGATCACAAGATCAGGGTGACCACATGATCATCCTTACTGTTCTACTTGAGGCGTTCTCTTGTGCACCTGATCCAGTATTTCATCTCTCTGGGTGTCTTTGGGTTAGACTCCAGTTAGAAAAAGTATTTTGCTATTATTCCTTTGAAATGAAAACCCTTGTTTGTCAGCATGAAACCCACGTCATTTTTCTGCAAGATTTATGAACCATGGTACACATATTTGAAGAATTGCTTTTCCTGTAGGAAGGAAATGTCAATGGAAATGTAATGAACACCTAAAGGCTATGTGCAGCTAGCAGTGAACTGACTCCCTCTGCAATTCCACTGTCTATTAATAGTTTCTTTGACAGGCTAGCAGAAAAGAAATATTGTGAATTGTTGAGTATGCTTTGATTACAAAAAAGAGACAGATGCTTACTCTGGTTTAGAGGTTCCTCCAGTTGCTTCCTGTGCAGGACAACTTCTACTCTTGGCAGAAGATGTTACTGTCCAGTTTGAGTAGCACCCCAAAGAAACATGTTTTGGCAGAAAAGGCATCAGGCTTTGCAAATAGCAGGAACACCCTGCCTATTTATTACATTTGCCTCACCAGGAAAAACTATGAAAATCCCAAGAAATCATTGTAGAGATTTTAAGACTTACTGTGCAGTGTACCATGTGTACTGTACAAACTTTTTAGCGATGTGGATCGATGACAGTGTTATGATGTAAGATGAAAATAGGTTGAACATATTTTTAGGACAAGCTGGACAGTGTGACCTCCTTTACAGTTGTAACTGTAAAACTGCAGCTCCTGATAATTGTATTATTAATTTTCCTCACCAATGCATTTATCACAGTCTTATTTATGAAGTTGCCAAAAGGGTGCATCATAATCATGACCCTTATTAATGAACCATCTGCATATTGGTCACCAACAAGAACCTAAAGTGTAAACCAAACTGATGGATGTAATTTTTTGATGGATGTAAAGTGAAAGTGGCATGTGTCTCTGTGATTGCTGGGAACACAATGGAAAAGAACAGAATACATAATCAGAAATGTGAGCTGAGGGTCTCTTTGTCACTATAATGACTGATGCAGAGCAAGCAGATGGAGGACTTTAGGACCCTGGTCCTTGGGGGACCTGACACTCACCTACCCTAAATTGACACTAATTTAAGATGTAGAAATGGGTCAAATATAAATGTATAAATTATAATATGAATATAGTATATAACCTTGATTACTGATCATATGAGTGATTGATCAGTAATTTCCTGGCTCTATGGCCACTATAGTCACGGTTGATGTGGCCCGCTTGGTCCTCCATGGTTTACCCAGGTGACATCGCAAGTCCTGACTGAATGCCTGACATTAGGAGCTGACTGGCTGATTATTTGGCCTAGCTGGAGTTTGCCCCATGAGGAAGATATGCAAACCTCAGGCTGCTCACCCAGGAGCTAAGAAACTCACCAAAGTCCCGCGATGACTGCAGGGATTTTTTTCTTATTGTGTGCATTATGTTTGTATATGAATGTGCTATTAACGAGTGTCAAATTACAAACTTAGCATAAATCTGACATATTTACAAAGTACCTTAAAATAAAGATGAGTTTAATGCCAAAACCAATATCTAAGAAATAATGTATTTGCCATGAATTAAGGTTATGATTCTTAAAGAAATGTGTGACCATGTCCCAGTCAGTGAAAGTACATTCCCTACCCCTAGACCCCAGAGGGTTAAAGTCATGAATACAGTGTGACATGAGGTGACATAATATTAGAGAGCAGTGTTTGACATTATTGTTGTTTAGGGAACCTGTTTGATTTGTGAGGCTCAGTGGGGTTTGACCCAACCAGACTAAGGGAAGAGACATAGGCCCTTGCACAGTAAGGCTCTGTTTCCTATAGCAAAACAAACAGGACTGATGGCATTTAGACCAAACTATTGATAGATGCATTCAAGTGAAATCAAGCAATCCTCTAACAACATGATGCCTGGGTACAGTGAATTTAAAATGGACCAGTCGTGATGTAGTGTAATTACAAACCCCGAATGACCAGGCTGTGTTCGGAGGTGGACCGAGATGCTAATGTGGGCGGCTGCTTCATGGAAATGGGATAATTTATCAGTCCCTTCAAGTAACGTCCATATTCCTGGTAAATGGTAGAGGGAAACCACACAATCATTGGTCACCTCTTTGACATGGGGGGGTCCGTAGGTGTTCAGTTCCTTTGCCAGACAGAAGAACAGCAATATATCAGGTGTAAAAACATACATTTGGCTCATATTATGAAAGTCTTTCATTGCCATTGAAATTCACGCAGACTAGGTGACCCATGTGATGTCCACACACAAGCACTGCGTTGGTCCTGCTGTCCCGCTGAGTCATAGACCCGCATTAATGCCCACATGGCCTCGTGCAGGAGGTGAGTCCCCTTAGAGTCTGCACTTGACTTTCAGCAGCTGCCCCTGTATTCCGGGCAGTAACAGAGCAGTCTGCCTGTAGTTATTTCAGATAGTCAGGTCACATGCAGAGAGTTGCTCCTGTTCACTTTTGGGGCATTAATGTGAGCATGGGGCGGGTGTGGTTTTGGGATGAAGCTGTGACCCCTTCCGTGGTCCTTACATTTTTAGCTGCCAGTTCTTGGTGAAATTACAGCGACTCTGCATGCTCTCTCTCTGTATGCAGCTCTCCTGCTCTCCTTACAGAATGAAGCCAAGGGACGTACACGCCTGGTTATTATATCACACCACTGCTGTTCCCATCCTCTAATCTTCACATTTCTTAAAGGTACTGGAGACTTAATGCAATCAGCAGTGCCAGTTTCATTTCGTGTTGATTGTCTCCACTGCCCAATGTCTTCTGAAGCAGAGCATTATGGGAAAAGTGGATATTTTAGTAATGAGATATGCAGAGTGTTCCGTATCCCACCACACGCAATACCTGATGAGCTATCAGTAGGAATTTCTCCCACATGGCCTGGCTCCCAAACTTACAGTCATTAGATAAACCCCCATCTCCCACCCCCCACACCAGTAAGAACCATTAAAAAAAATTTACAGCAGGAACCCAGTGTACTGCAATTTCATGGCGTGTTTTTTTCAGTCTGACAGTGAAAAATGACCATCTGGGAGACAGAGACTAATGATTTGATTAGCTGTCTGGGCTAGGCAGTGATTGCGTGCAAAGGGATTACATTCCTAATGAGATTAAAATAATGAATATGTATCATGCGGCATGTAAAGTGATTAATATAAATGCTTTGGGAAGTTAGGCATTTATTTTAATAAACTAGTTTGGAATGTCAAGGATGGAGAGATGCAATGTCACACCTGTCTGGCAAGTAGTGACATCACAGTACACAGTAAATCACTCAACACACTGTATTGGCTGAAATACTCACTGACATTAGTGCGTATTCATTGCCAAGAGGGAAGAAGAGGCCAGTGGCCTTTAAAATAAAGGCGGACCTGCTAGCTTGTGAACGCCATGGTGGGGAACCATTCCTGAAGCAGTGTCTATACTGTCACCAGACAGATGTGTGTTAACAGGGGTTAACAGAGGTTGTGTGTTAACAGGAATTAATGTCTCATCGGTGCAAGTAGCAAATATGTTTCAAGAGATGCTCTTGCTCGAGGGACGAGCAGGAATATGGTCCTGGTATTGCTGAACACCTTAGCTCTTAAATGGCTCAGCATGACGGCAGTGCTGAGGTCTCCAGACCAAAGGTAGCATAACAGTCTCACGGTACAAATTGAAAAGGACGTGGGAATGCTTTGGCAAAGTTTGGCCCTCCAGCTGATTTCTGGCAGAGCTCACTATGATGATGACTGCCGTGTTTATTTTCACATCGTCTGTGGAGCTCACACGCATGGTAACAGTGAAGCCGCACTGTCTATTTACATCTTGTGGGCTGCGAGAAATGGAGATGTTCTGACCCCGGTGAGCATACTGACAGCGACGTTAGAAGGCCTATCATCACAGAATTCCCATTACTGGAAACAGTCGTACTTTCCGAAGTATTTCTCTTTCTACGGTTATTTATAGAGTTTAATAATCGTGTTTAGCTTTGAGTTTAGCTGATGACGTGGATGCAACGTAAATTACGGAACATGCAAAGTCAGCAAGAATATTAGGAAATAAGAAACAGTTACAGCCTGACAAGAGCAGGAATCTGAGCGATAAATTCTACCGATAACCGAGCTTCCTGTGTAACGAAGCAGGAAATACCTAGCATATTTATCGACTGTGTTATGGTTTGATGCTCTAGCTTTTGTGCACTTCTGCATGTATAATAATGCAGCAAAAATAGATTTCAAGCTGATGTGCTTAGAGCGGCTGAGCAGAAAGCAGATCCTTGTGCTGCTGAGGAAAACATGGAAACGCCCTTTGAGCATCTGAGGGCCTTGGCTGCCCCAAACAGCATTTTCCCTTTTGGGGTTATTTGGGGAGACAATCAACTAACTAGATAAAAAGCTAAAATAACAAGCAGCTAAAGCTGGAAGCAGAAAAGGTTTCATCCTGGTCTCTCCCAACCATGACAGGACAGGTCAGCAGGTGACCCTTTTCCACTGGCCTTTTTAACAGTGTTGTGTTTATGTTTATGGTGGGCCAGCAAGCAATTAAACAGCTGTCTTTGTATTAACTGGGCTTGGTTTGGCGAGGTGTTGACACTAATGAAGGCACAAAAGCAAACAGGGCGTCAGCATTTAAGGCAATTTGTGGATGAAATATGTTTGATGGATGGAGGGGGATGGAGGGGGGGGGCATGTCCTGCTTAGCCGCTCAGCTGCGTTATTTTTGATGTCACTCTCTGTTAGGCAGATACAAAGTTCCCATCAGGACAAGAAAAGATAATTGCGGCTGGATGATGGAGGGTGGAAATGATCTGTAGAGCTCAATATGGTTCTAGCTGAAGGTATTCTGTAAGTCTTCATAGGGTTCTAGATTTAGATGTTCTGTAAGTCTTCATAGGGTTCGAGCTTTAGATGTTCTGTTGGGCTCCATAGGTTTCGAGCTGTAGATGTTGTGTAGAGCTGCATAGGGTTCTTGCTGCAAATGATCTGTAGGGTGTCATAGGGTTCTGGAGGGCTCCATTGGATTTTAGCTGTAAATGTTCTTTAGGGCTCCGTGCATGGGCGTAAATCCTGGGGGATTTTGGTCCACTGCCTGCTTTCCCAGTTCATCTCACCTACTCTACACACATGAGTCAGGTGTGTGGCTGTGGTTCAATTAATGTTGAACTCCAGTAAGTAGGGTATTCTATTCACTTTAAATAAAGCGATTCTCTTTAATGTATTTGATGCAGACTCATTCATAAATTAGATGCTGCAAAAATGCTGATTACCAATGTAATTTTTGATGAATCTGATATATTAGCAATTAAAATATTACTTATCTAGTTAACGTTAGCTTGTTTACAATACCTTGTTGCATAGTGCACTGCAACTAACACGCCAAAGCCGTTTCCCATGCATTGTTTTGTTTGTGACGACTTGGCATAATGTTAACTTAACGTTAATGGCCACAATTAGCATAGTGTTTAGCTGTTTTCACGATAACAGTCATGTTTAAATTTTATTGTATGTTGATGGCTTGACTGTGAACAACATAACAAATAATGCAATAAATAGTTTTGAAGAAAAATCTGCTTTGTCATTGAACCTGAGAAAAACTGAGAAAATAAGCATAATGACACAGGCTCCATGCTACAATAATAATGATAGAAGCAAAGTTTTTCCACTGTGGGGACATATCATTATAAGTACAATTTGACTGTATCGTTTGTGTCCCCCCCAAAAAATTGCTCATGAGAAATTTTATATTTATTGTCCCCCCCGACTGTTAAATGAAATTTACGCCCATGGCTCCATGGGATTCTAGCTGTCAATGATCTGTAGGACTCCATGAGGTTCTGTAAGGCTCCATGGGATTTGAACTGTAAATGATCTGTAGGACTCCATGAGGTTCTGTAAGGCTCCATGGGATTTGAACTGTAAATGATCTGTAAGGTTCATGGGGATGTTGTGCAATTCTGAACCTGGCATAGAAAATACTTTCTTCACCCTAAAATTGCAAAAATAGACCTGCAATGCTTACATTTTATTTAAGATATAATTGTTGATAAGTGTGTTGATGAAAGTTGATAAATGAGCTAGATGTGCTAATGAGCTAGAATGAGCTGTCTCTCCTGCACAGCTAGGGTTCCTCTCATACTCACCTAGGGATTTTCTCACACACAGCTAGGGTTCCTCTCATACTCACCTAGGGATTTTCTCACACACAGCTAGGGTTCCTCTCATACTCACCTAGGG
>JABFEA020000010.1:22130474-22141059 GCA_019775915.2 Cyphomyrus plagiostoma | reverse complement strand
CAGAGAAGAACACCCTAACCCTAACCCTAACCCTAACCCTATCACGAGGATGACAGAGAAGAACACCTGTAACCCTTCTTCAGAGCTTTACTAGCTTCCTGCTTGCCTGGACCTTCCCAGTGTAGTTAAAACACATTTCTGTTATTTGCCCTTATTACAGTGACTCTGCCTATCCAATTTTTCTCACTTTAACCTTTAAGTTTGAGTCAGTACAGTCATGGCTGAGCTTGTACTTCCGGCCAGGACCTTTCTCCAGTGGCCCTGCTCACTGGGCCATTGTCAGGTTATCCTGACAAAGCAGGGGTCAGAAACTAATTATGAAGCATCAGCTGTTGACAGACAAATCACCTAAAGGTCAGGTTCATTATCATACTTTCTTTCCGACTTCTTCTGTTCCCTCCCCGTTCCCCCCAACCCCCCAGCCTGTGAGTTAGAATTTGCAACACAAATGACTGACACGTGCTTCTTTTGCTGCTCTGAGTTCCTTGCGAATGGCTTCTGGTCTGGCTGTGCAGCTCTTCCTGTTCATTCGCTCGCTAATTGCTTGCCGCGAAAAAGAAATTAAAAAATTCTGCTGAGCACAGAATTATCCGCTTGCTCCGCTACATTGCAGTACGCGAACAGTATGCTCGCAGCGGGCCCCACTGGAGGCTCCAGCTCGTTATGGAGATTACTTTATGTCCCATGCTCCCGTGCAGTGCTGCGGCATCTGCAATCACTCACATTTCATCGCCAAATCTAATTGGTTTAAATCTGAGCTCATTAATGCAGAGATGACAATTATGGGAAAATATACGCTTGTGTGTTGCGGTTGGGGCTTAGTTAACAAATTCAGTCATCAAATACAGCTTGATTTCTTACTGTGACTTAACATTATAGATTATAAATTTATGGAAAAATGGAAATCATGATAGAAAACCATGGCGGTATTTTTCCCGTTTCGTGTCTCCTTCCAGTGGGGTGATGCACTAAGTGAGATGCAAATGAACACGCCTGCCATGGGTGGGTTAGCGGGGGATCATTAAGTGGCCAGAAGGTGCACATATGTTTAACAAGGTTAAACAGAGTACAGGCAGGGGGGCGTTTTAAAGGGCGCCGCCATTGCCTGCTCTCGAAGACACAGGGCAGGGTCCTGGCAAAAATGGCACTGCTTATATCTGGCCTGGGTCAGTTTGTATAGGTAGAACACTGCAGTGATATATTAAATCATCAGGTGAGCTCACAGGCTACAAAACGGCAGGAAATCAATCTGGCTATTTATCGAACAAATTCCCTTTAAATAACCAAGTACCCAAGTTCATATCACAGGGGAATATATTAGCATTTGTTAGATATTTCAGTCAATACGGTGGCTACACTTCACACGCATGCGCTTGGGTATGCATCACCCCTGTGTTATACATATTGCAGATTATCTTCAAATGCAGAGTAATCTTTATTCCATTATGGATAAAGTGTGACATCCCTGCTATTTAAGTCAAGTCAACATATGCTTGCAGAGCCCATTGAGAAACTTCGGATTAAAAACGGGCGTCTGACAATATCATGTGGCTTTGCATGTGCATTCTGGGACACATTCTGATCATAATTTACACCCATTATGTTACTGAATGTCGTTTGTAATCATCAACAGATTTTGTCCCAAAGGGAAACATTGTTAATTTCTTGTTAGTGATAGCGTACTCTTGTGTCACTGTACCGTGATTAACGAGGCATAATGAGCTGTACATCGCATTTAAATTCCACTCTACGCAGATCTCACAAATCACAGGTTCCAATAAGCAGCATGATCATGCATTTACCTCAGTACTGGAACTGGGATTTGTGTCATTTGTGTCAAAATGTTGTTTTACTCAAACCACATAATTACTGGTTTTCTTGTAATAAATCAAGTCATTGTTGTCATTGTCTATAATAGATGTATAATGATTATGAAATTTCATATTGTTGCCTGTATTTGAAAAAGAAAAAATGTGTCTCTTTCCATTGTCTTCTGAATTTGATCCGAGCACATGTAAGTGGAGTTTAGTGTGTTAAGAGAAGATTTTAAGATTAAATAATCAACACTGCTTTCATAGAGTTCAAGAAGTAACAAGTGAAATTCCCTGGCAGCTTGTAGGAAGGTGACTCCTGACAGTTTGTATTTTGTAATTGGTGTAATTGGTCTCTAATGGTATTTGTAATTGAGTCCTGCTCGCGTGCTCCTCAGCCAGCCACTAGCCGCTTGGTCGCCTCCCTGACCTCCTGCAGCTTTAGGCTGTGCTGATGCTCTTCGGCTGTGGGCCTCTCCGCGCCGCCAGCCATTTGCTCTGCAGTCGCTCTTTCGACTTCTTGCAAAACACAAGCTTTGGTGTAAAGAGACAAACAACTTGGACTTCACCAGAATTAATCATTCAAATTTCAATAAAAAGCCATAACAGCCAACATTTTTCAACATTGTGTAATTTGGCTGTTCTGAGGTTATTATTTTGGCCGTATATTAGGCAGTGAAACATGTGGGTCATTCTGCCAGTATGGCCAGGGTAAGAGATCTATAATGAGGTCAGTGAATTCTTTGACTTTAGGAAAGAATCTAAAGACGGAATTTAAAAATAGCAACGTGCATAAAAATATGCAACGCTGAAAAGAACAGCATGATAAGCTCTGCAGGAAGGCCCATGGTCACTTCCTGTCACATGGTGCCCCTATGTTCCTTTCATAATCGCCACCATGAGGAACAGGGTGAATATTCATCCTGTGGACCTCATCCTAGGACTCTATCATAGTCGATTTGCTGTATATACGACATAAAAAGGAAGTTTCCAACTGGTCTGTCACTGTTGTTCTTAGAAACTTAGCATTGAGAAGCATTTCTGAGACACATTGCCTTAATTGGAACTCATTGGATGTATGAGAGCTCTGGTGAGGGATGGAATGGCCAGGGAACAATCTTTATTTGAAGGTGTCTTCAGCAGAAGCCTCTGTGCTGCTTTTTGTCAGTGTCAGTGGGACGCATTATTCCATAACGATCTCTGCATGCCATTACGACGGCTCTTTGTTGCCAAGTAACCTTTCGTCGTTCCTTTGCAAAACCGAGGAGGCAGAGAAATTCCGGCTGACGAGATTGAGAAAAAAAAGAACAAATAAAGAATGAAATGAGGAGCAAAGGTTCAGTACCTTCATGATGAACACAGTAATAACCATGCAGAATCATCTACAAGGCCGTTTAGTTATGTTTAGTTTATGTTTCTGAAGGTTTTGGTAAAAGTAGCTTTTAAATACGCTCCCGCCTGGCCTTTTGAGACACACATAAACTGTTATGGATTGTTAAGGTCTTCAAAATATTTATTTTACATAAAAAAAATAAATATATAGTTTTTTTCAGTTATGATCGTTGACTGTGGCAAAGTAAAGAAAAAGATCAGTAGTCGGGAAAAAAATTGCTGGAGTAACAGTATAGATCATTATTATCCTGACAAGATGGAGAACTTTGAAATGACCATCTGGAACATTACACAAGAAACAGAGAGAGCACAGATGAGGAGCCTGGGGGGCTTTGCTGATGTTTGTAACCCTCTGGCTGGCTGTCTGCATTCCACCGATTACATAACACAACGTCTGACACCTTTTTAACATTTTTCAGGTGAATCCTAGAATAAGCAGGTGCATTTAATGCCGATTCTAATATAGTTATTTTTAAATATGTCTTTAAAAGTACAATTTGAATTGCATTCTAATAAATACCTTAATGTCATACAATAAATATATACAAGACAGCAAACACATGTTTAATGCGTTTATTCCATAGACGTAAAATCTAATCTAACGTATTCATTAAGTGTCGAGTGAACAAATGAAGAGAATCAGCATTCTGTTCTGTGCTGGGTGACGTGGACAGAGTGCCTGTGATTCACCACACTAATGATCTGTAGCTCGTTTTATCGCCAAGTCGATTAAAAGTGACGCTGCTAATCTCTACTGCTCATGCTACACTCATGTGATGATCTGATACGATATGCTACAGTACGATAGAACTTTATCCCATGGGACATTGTTGGCCCCGTAGCTCCTGGGACCGGCTCCAGACCCCTGCGGCCCAGCATCGGAAACCCGGTGTAGGAAATGGATGGATGCATTTTGGTTTGGCTGTGAAATCAGTCTTTCACTCTGGATTATCATGTTCATTTGTTATGTTGTGTCTGTTCCTCTTTGTTTATCATTTTCCTGCTCTGAATATCTGACGTGTTTTCCAATAGTGTAGTATTGCGTTATCCGTCGTGCATGTATGAAGCCAGTCAGCAGTGGAATCAGCGAGTGAAGATAAAGGATTTTGTACATGCTGTCTCTGTCTCAATCCCATTTAACATGTGCAAAGACCATCTGTGTGCATAGGCGTGGTGAACCATTGCTGTTATAATACATGCTTTTTCCAGCCTCGGGCTTTATTATCATGAAAAACAGCTTGCCGTTAACTACCCAGCAACCAAAATGCCACAAGCCGTATGTTTCATCTTTTTCCTCCCACAGAAAGCACTGGGTTGAATTTGGTAATTCGTATAGCAAAAGCACAGGTCACATGACGCACTTTCCACATTCTTTATGATTCCGTTTGTTTGCTGAAAACTGTATAAACAGCATTGTAAGTGTTTTTGTTTTCAGTAAGAATGTTTCCTGCATCTGACTCTGCTTCTTAGGTAATATATGTGCAGTGTTTTCTTTAAAATCACATCTAATGCTCCATATCACACACACACGCAGACAGCGAAACACCCTGCAAATTACCTCGATTTCCTTCCTTGAAACGCTAATGAGCTGTTTGTCTCCCAAAGCCAGATACGCAACATCCCAGATGGTGCTGATTTCTCCTTCACTCTTCCTGATGCTGAATGTGGGGAACAAAGGCTGTTCCATAGGCTAGCAGCTCGCCAGAATCTGGTCACTGGGCTGTTTCATTCAACAAGCTCAATTTTTCTTCTATAAATTGAAGGATATGCGTTTGTTCAGCTGTATGAAGGCTCCTTCCTTCATCTCTCCCAGCAACCACAGGGAACATTATCAGCTGGTGGCCAGAATCTCATCATGCTGGAAACTCTCCTGGCTGGCGAGAGAATGGACTTTGTTTGAGTAATGGGAACCTAGCAAGCTACTGCAGGCTAATACAGGCTAATCCTGGCCAAAACAGACTAATACAAGGTAATAAAGGCTAATGCAGGCTAACACTGGCCAATATGGTTTAGTACAGGTTTATACAGACTGTACATTAAGGAAAACCTGAGCACCTGACTTGTGGAGAGCAGGAGAGAGGGACAGAAGCCCCCTGCAGGCCACCAGTGGAACTGCCTAAATGAAATGATGCCTGTAACATCACGTTATAATACCGTCAAGCTGAATATGGAATATAAATTTGCTGGAATATCCATCATTTTAATTGGCATGAAATCAGCAAGCTCCAGCTGCCCTAATACAGGATTATGAATTAGGGAGCTGAAAACAGGGTAGTATGACTGAAATAGCGGAGGCTAAGGCTACGGAATCACTTTCCAGGAAGCGTGACCAATTAGGAGCATTTTCTCCTAAGTCCTTCCTATCAAAATTCCCTTTTAGTTATTAAAACCATGCCACAGTAGATATATAAAAACAGTATATGGATGCGGTTGTGAGAGCAGCGTGCCAGGGGACAAATTCCCCACTGTTTCTAATTAAAAGGGTGCATTTCAAAACCTCTAATATCTATGGGGGCTTAGATGTGAGAGTAGATATGTCCTGGCCTTCAGGAAACGTAGGGGGCTGCGCTGTGGGAGCGGGGGCTCCGGTAGGCTCTCCTGCTGGGACTCCGGAGGCTTTCGGATGATCCCATCCCACCTTCCAGACTGCCAATATTCTGAAGGACAAGAAAGATGTAGAGCGATCAGGAATCTGCATCCCTGCCACGCTGGACCAGGCACATCGCTAAGGCCTTAGTGAACAGTTTAAGGTCGCAGTCAGCCGTGTGTTAGGCCTCATTCCCCCATATTCAGAGTAGGTTCAGTATCTGTATGGCAGGGCCTGTGCGAGGTGTTTCTAGAGACTCACTAGGGGCAAATCTGGTTTGCTGAAAATGTAGTGTTAATAATTTATCACTACATCCTTTGTTCTAATGGCTTTGGATAAGGATGGAGCTTGTTCAGCATTACCACCATACACACTGTATGTTTACAACGCTATCAGCCAACATCCACTGTAACGTTACAGATATTTCACCAAAGAGGTGCTGCTGCTCTGTACATGTATACAAATGTATTTTCTATGAGTACGCCGAGTTTGGGGCCTGTCCAGTCAGCAGGGGGCGCCAGGCTGGCAACTCCCTGGGCAGGAGTCCAGTCAGTCGCAGGGGACACCCACACACTAGTGACAGTTTACAGGCACCTAACACCACATCTTTGGACGAGTTGAGACCGGGAACACAGGGGGAAGATGCGACCTCCAGCAAATACCTGCAGTCACAGTGGTGATGCCCCTGTGTTGCTCTGCAGTGCAGCCTCACATATATGCACCATCACTACTCTTTATATGCATCACTGCTGAGGGCATTAATGCTGGAGATGTGATCTGCCACAGAGTTAACGCAGAGCTAGGATCAGAATCAGCTGGCATCCCACTTCATCAAAGTGCTCCGATGCAAAGTGACAGCGCTGTTGTTTCATTACGCGAATCGCCCAGAGGCTCTGCTTTCATTCGCCATTATTAAGTTCTGCCTTCAAGACAATATTTCCCACTTTCATAGCAGAAACCCCGACAAACATAATGTGATTATTGTTTGGCACGGGAGCGAGCGTGCCGCGGGAACTGGGTGGGCGGAAACTGTCTGTGGGAAGAGGGTGGGGGGGTCCTCGCAGTCTATTTAGGCGTACCTAGCATTTGCCAGGGGGGAGTGCTGATGTTTATGTGAAGGCTAATCAGTTATCAAAGTAGAATACGGAGGGCAGTTGGATGGGTCCCGAGATGGTGGCACTGTCTGTGTGGGTCCTGGGGGGGCACGAGGGGTCCTCGCAGTTTGCTTAGGCATCCCTCGAATTTGCCAGAGGGGAGTAGTGATGTATTTGTGAAGTCTGATCAGTTATCATTGTGGTAAACTGAGCATGAATGAAGGAGCCCCGGGGGGTGAAACCCTCTGTTGGCAGCTGGTCCTCGCAGCCTGCTTAGCTGTCCTTAGCATTTGCCAGAGGAGCACGTGCCCTGGCTGACATCACTGTGAAGGCTGATGAGTTATCAGCGTGGAATACGGAATGTGGATGGAGGCACCCTGGAGGGGAGAGTGTCTGACAGTGTGGGTGTTTGAAAAGTGCTGCTTCTCAAAAGTAAAAAGGATGCAGTTGGTGGGGGCATCAAGGACAGAAGACCACCACATTCTGTACCCAGAACTGCAGCGAGAAACATGTTATCGTCGCACATGTGGGTGTCCGGGGAAAATTTGGGGGGGGTCCCACCGAGCATTTGTTTATGCCACTGATACGAGCAACGGCGCATGTCTGCAGCAGCAGCCAGAAAGGCAACCTGATCTCTAGAAGGCTGAATGCAGGCATGGATTATGGGGGCCTGGCACGATGCAGGGAATCCGATACTGCCAGCAGGAGCTGCGGGCCACACAGGGTTAAACCTTCAGCCTTTACAGTGCAGAAGATCCTCCGTCACTAAGACAGGTTATCCAGCACAGACCAGCTGTAGCTAGCCACCATTTCCAAGTCTGCGTAGCAGACGAGTGAAATATCCAGAATAGGAGCAAAAGCTAGGAATAATCTGTCCCTCCTGGCTGCAATAGGACTCAATTTAACTTGAATTTGTTCTGAGGTTTTCTGTTTGTAAGTCCCTGATAGAAAGTGGGCAGACCCATTACCTGTCTTATAATAGGAGTAATGGCTCTATCTCTCTGTCAGTATATGGTCGTAACCTGCTTTAGGTCGTTAAAAAAAATGTAAGAAGTGACAAAGAGCCCATCAGAGCTGTGCATGGAAAGCTGGCTTTAATGGTAGAGGGAATGCAGGGAATTATTTGTATTGTGAATAATTTAGCACACATGGCAGGTTGGTGTGAGTCTGAATCTGCGAAGATGCGAGTGACTTGACATCCTGACTGCACTTCGATTTTCATCTCACCAGCATTACAAAAGAAAAATGTGCAGGAAGCACTTGCTTGTCTATTTGGAGCCGCACTGACTGTATTGCATTGTATTGCAGCTTTTTATCTTTGTTCATTGTGTCGAATGTGCATCCTGTCAGTCAAAAAGTGTACGTTCCTTCTATGCAGAAGATCGTGCCCTATCACAGCTCCTGTGGTGATCATGTGACCAGCTAACACAAAGACTAAATGGTTCATCAGCTGTTACCTTTCAGCTTGGACCAGCTCTAATCATGAACTGTTTCTAATAAAAAAAAAAACTTAATATTCCATAACCTTATATGAATCTTTAAAATATATTTTGTTTCAATAGGCCATTAGTGCTTAAAATCAGCTTTGCTTCTTAAGCATTGTTATCTGGGTCCATTTTGGTCCATTTATTTTTTTTCCCGTGTGAAACGACTGGCGAGTGCGTATCTACGGTATCTGTGAGATACCGCTCTGTGAGTCTTACAGGCGCAAATTGCATCTGACTCAATTACATTAATGGAATTTCAGATGTCTAAGCACCATGCAGGAATACATCAGAACACAATGCCCAGCACTGGATTCAGGTCAGCTGTATAAATCCAATCTGCCTCCATAAGTGATTTGAAAGCGGCTCTGGGGTCCATCTGCCTGGGGGGGGGACGGGACGGGACATCCAGTGATCACCCCTGTTACTCTGAATGGACCACGTGCTGTGCAGACCTTCCTTTTTGCAGGCCTAATGATTACGTCCTCATCCTGAATCTGGCCCTAAGATCCTGGCAGTGAGCGAGCAGGAAATCGCCTCTATGCTGCATGTATGTAAAATCCCAGAGATGCCCCCTCCCCCCACCTCCACAAACAGCCAGTTTCCCTGTTTTTGCAACTGGCATTTATAATGCCTTGGAAAAATAGGATCATGCCAACCTTCCTGCGAGAGGAAAACATGTCCTGCTTAACATATATGGGTAGGAAGGAGAATGTTGTGTCAGTTGGAGCTGGCAAACATAGTGATGAGTATAGAAGTGAGTACAGACGTGAGTGTAGAAGTGAGTATAGAGGTGAGTGTAGAAGTGAGTATAGAGGGGAGTACAGCCATCTGGCTGTAACTGAAGAACGCTTCTGCTTCACAGCTGGTGATGAATTTGGGATGGTGTGACACCTTGCTGGTGTGTCACACAGCGGCCTCCTGTGGATGAGCTGCAGCTAACCTTTAACGGAGAGACACAAAGTTACACGAGGAGGAGTCTTTTGCAGGTGTCCGGGTATGTGGGAGGAGACACCAGCCTGTGTGCGTGACAGGGACCTCCTGGTAATTCCCGGTGACCCCAGAGGCCTCCTGGTCGCTGACTGGCTGCTGTGTCAATCGGACACACCTACGCTCTTTAGCATGTGCTACCTTCATACCAGAAACATACATCACATGGGCCAGCAAGTGAAGGGGGTGCAAATTCAGCAACGAAATGTATGCAGTGTGACGTGCCTTATGGTCAGTCTGAAGCCTGTGATATCCCACAATGCATCTGCATCCAGCACTGTCAAGATGTGAAGTTTCAGTGCTGAAGGTCACTCACTGAATGTTCTGCCACAGTCACGGTTTTGGTCTGATAAACCCCAGAGTCCGTTAAAAATTCCCGGCAAACTTGCGCAGAATAGGGTCATTGGAGGACCTACTGGGGTCTGCCCCATGTTCCAGCCCGCAGGTCTTGAGCAGCCATTTTGGGCTGTTATAAGAAACAATTCTTACCTTTCTGAATATAGTATTTTCCTGGTTATGAAGAAGAACAGCCTGCTGCATATCTGAGTGATATTCGTCTGAAATGCATGCATGGAGCATTTTGGCAGTGCTCTCGTGTAAACGTTTAGCCATTAACACACCGACAGCGTGTGCCTTAATCAGCGCACAGCACACGCTTTCTGTCATGTTCAGGTACGCACCTCCACTTAATTGCTACATTCAAGCAATGCCAGAGATCACACACAGAAATTGAGGCAAAGACAATATTTTGCAATTAAGATAAAGCATTTGCTGTGATGTTGCTGTAATTAAATGTGCTGAATCAGCCACCTGTTCTTTAGATACATGGCTACTATCGGAGAGCTTCCATTAGACAGAGCAGCAGGGGCAGCTTCTGACTGAGGGTCCAAACATCAGCACCTGATGCTGAAATATCTGCAGATATCCTGAAGCACTAAACTGTCAGTGCACTGCTGCAGACATCACCTCTGCTCCCCCCCCCTCATCCTTCTGAACAAGCCCTGGTCAGCAGAAGTTTCTCCTCTTCTTTCAGAGTGAAATGTGGTAATTGCTGAAGCTGCTCAAGCCTCTTCCTCGGATCAGTGACACGCTTCTCTTCCTAATGGCTGCATTTTGTTGGGGGGGGGGGGGGCCCCGCCCCCCCGCCCCCCGCGGGGGGCGGGGGGGGGGGGCGGGGGGGCGCGGGGGCACGGCGCCGGCAGGGGGCGCGCCGCCGGCGGAGGCGGG
>JABFEA020000010.1:22091747-22113285 GCA_019775915.2 Cyphomyrus plagiostoma | reverse complement strand
TCCCCCCCCCCCTTCCTGACAAGTTTGGGCACAGAGTAAGAATGAGTCAGTGGTTATGCCCAGTACCACTTACAGTGCTAGAGCTGCCGGGTCCATATGCTTATACTGAATACACAAATCATATGGAAGTTTTATATGTATCTCAGAACAGGGTCTGGGGGGGAGGGGGGGCGTATCCCAGGCACCATAAGGCACAAGGTTATACTTTTACTTATACTTTTCTTTTATATGAACTATAACATCAATAACATTGGCTATTGTCCAAGATCTTCAGCCTTGCCTGAAGGGAAACCTTGGTCTTGGGCTTGGGATGAGGCTGCACCCTAGTGACAGCATGTGCCTGTGAAGGACTGTGTCCAGTCCCCACCAATCCAGTGCCCTGTATTTCAGTCCGAGGCTCGGAACCCTACAGAACAGTCACTGTAAATGTAACTATGGTGGGTCACTTGCAATCAATACCCAGGTGACTGGGAAACACATCTGGTTAAAACAGATTGATTTTTCGCTGTGTGTACAAAAAACTCTGTTGCATATAGAATTTCTTGCAAGATTACTGTAAACTTGGTGTGGTATGTTATTCATAAATAATTAAAAAAAACAATCAGTTAAGAAATAGAGCTGTTATATCCTGTGGTAACTTCTTCAATAGTATATGATATTCCCGAGACAAAAGCACAGGTAACCAACCATTCCAGCATTTTCTACAGGTCAGGACAGTGTTTTTAGCAAGAATCTGTTGTGACTTTTTATTCGACTGTAATACATATAGAGGCTCTACAACTTTTTTATTACTTTGTGCATCATTAGAAATTTTGTTGTGGAATTTTGATAAGAATGTCAGCCGGCTTCTTACCAAAGTCGTGAGTAGATGTTTTCTAGATGTTTCTGACCTTTTCTCCAAACACAAACACACACAAACCCCCCCCCCTACACACACACACACACACACACACACACACAAACACACACACCCACACACACATAATGTCACACACAAAGCCTCTCTTTTCATTCTCTCTCTCTCTAACATATTACTATTTTGGAATAATTCATCTTTACAATAAAAGTTAATGTGAGAAAAATTCTGCGCCTGTCTTTTTGCCCTTCATCCCACAAACACTTGATTTAAGACATCACTGTGAAGTATCAAAATATATATGCTCTACTGTGTTTCTCGATGAGTATCTCTTATTTAATATCTATTTTTCCTGTGATAATTATACTTTTATGATTTTGTTCCTTGTTACTGTCAGGCTGTTATATTCCCTTCATGGAAACAAATGTATGTTTTAGTGCAAAAACGCACCTTTTTGAAACAGTACAGATTTTTAATTATAAAGATGCAAGACGCAAGGACACCAGCAGGTGGCGATGTGTACTGTGTATTCGTTGGTTTAATTTATTTCTTCTCAGAGCACAGAGCAGCTGGTAGTTGTCATTAGAGAGAGACCTTGCTTGGGTGATTTACTTTAGTTTCATGTAGAGATTTCCGCTTACCTGTACCTGTGCAATACTGACCGGTAAAATATGTCATTTTTATTTACAATTCAGAGAACCTTGGAAGTATATAACTTTTACAGTTTTAAGACTCCTGCTTTTGTTTTCTTGTCCAGAAATATACAAGTACTCTGTTCCTACATAGCAATTCTAAAACATGCCATATTAATTTGGATTTCTTTTTTGGAAAAGCAATTATGTTTATCATATCGTCGTAGTTTTTTTTCTCCCTTTTTCAGTAAATAAAAATTCCAGAGTTAATGTGTGCTGTATATGTCTCTTGTGCACATCTCTTGTAATTATTTAGACTCGGTGCAGTAACTGATGACGGCTCTGAGCTCTATGTTTACTCGTACACGGCGAATGTACTCCTACATTGTAGAAATGAATGTTCTATAAAGCGCCACTGCGGGGCGGCAGAAGCCTGTTTATATTTAGTTCATTTTGGCACTTTACAGAAGGCCTAAGGCAGGCGTCTCAAATTCGAGTCCTGGAGGGTCGGACCCTTGCAGTTTTCGGGTTTCCCCTCAATTAATACACCTGATTCAACTCCATGTGCTAATTACCACTCAGCTCTTGAGCTGAATCATTTGTGGCAGAACAGGGAAAGAACTAAGCTACACAGGGCTCTGCCCCCCCAGGAATGGAGTTAGGACTTAGGACTCATGGCGTTCCTATGGTTTGAATTCCTCAACCCTTGAGGAGCCAGAAGAATGAGGAAAACTCTGCTTTAGGGTTAGCAGAGGTAAACTAGCGAGCATGAAATGTGGTTCATCTAATAGAAAACACTAACTGTCAGGATATCAGACCAAAAGGCCACCATCCCCATGGATGTGTATGAAGTCAGTGTAGAGTGTCTTTAGATTTCACTGCAAGCCGCTATACAGTGCATGGATACTGCTACACCCACTGCGGATTTAGAGGTCCTTATTCCTCTATTGCAGTGTACACCGGGATGGTCTGGAAAAACACGTGGACTGTCTGTGGGTCCCCATCGACCTGGATGGGGAACACTGCACTACTGGGATAGCATGCCAAGGATATAGAGAGATAAGATTCTGAAGTCCCCTTTGGATCATTGTACCCTCACAGACAAATTTGATGAGCTTGTTTTATTCCTGACTCCCATTCCTCATGTGCCCTGCAGGGGGCCATTCCATATGAGTGAGCAGGGTGCCTAGACAGTGACCAGCGGGCTTCCAGCTCAGGTCAGATATCTTCAAAGAAGCAAGCAGCCCCACCTCAAAAACTGCAATCTTCAGCAGAGATTTCCCTTTTCTGGTTTGCTCGACATTTCAGTGAGGGTGCTCTGAAATTTAAGGTTCCCCCGTAATGTGCCGGCCGCCACAGTTTAATTTCTACTGCAACACCCCCGACACACATATACAAACATGTGCACACACATACACACAAGACCAGCTTCACAGCACAGTTACAATGACATTCAGCATTAGACACAAGGCAAGATATAAAAATATAGTATTCACACATTAAAAATAAACCTTGGAAATTTCTTGGGGGTGCTATGGCTATCACAGTGATAGCTACAGCACCCACAGGCCCCTCCTTGGCACCACCCCTGATCTTAAGGCACTGCACTGGATGGGACACCGGTCAGTTTGATTAAAAGATCCTTGTTTTCATGTCCTAATATGTATATAAGAAAAACTTGCTGATTTATTAAAGTCATATTATATTACAGTATAGTCAAACCACTGAAACAATGATAAAACACAATTATTGTACTTTTTGACCTTTTGTAATTTTGCCGTAGCATCCTCCTTCTTGATTGGTTGTTGAGCTGTGCCCCTTCTGAGCCTACTAGGCCACCGTTTGGCTGCTTCTGAAACCTCCCAGAATAAAGGACAGTAGCAAACTAGAATATATGAACAGCTGCCCTGCATCCCTTATGTTTTATGCATGTATTTCCTCTGTGTTGCCTGAATTTCATCCTTTAATTTCCCAACATTCATTCATCACCTCATTCTCTGCAGCTTACTGTGTTATGCTGACAGGCGTTTTTGCACATTTCATTTTAATGAGATAAGAGGCACGTTTTATAATTGTGTTTTTTTTCCATTATTGTTTTTATTGTTGTAAAGAATATTTTGTCTGTGGTGTTTTTACACTGAAAAACTTGCCAAAGTGACAGGCTTTAATATTTATTGATATTCAGACCACACACTGGTACGATTCTTGCATTTGATTCATTCAATAGAATAGAGGAATAATTTACATCGCAGGATGCCTTTTTTCACTCAAGAATTCAGTTTCTCTGCATCAGCTATAAATGTTTTTTTTTTTTACTTTTTATTTTCAGTATTTGTAACAGAAGACCCTGTACCTCAATGTGTACAATGCGCTCTGTGGCAGGTCTTTGTTAGACAACCAAAGACTTTGCAACACAAAACTCAAAGCAGTACATGGCCTGACAGGAAGGCTGTAGCTGTTCTCGTGAGCTACGGAGGAGCACGTCGTGCTTCCAGAATTTGAATAATGAATCCTGGAATAAAATCTGGTTTTATGGCCTTGGGCAAGAATCAGATGTGGAGAAATGTGAGTGACTGACATCTCACTGAGGGCGCATGTTGATTTTATTCTGTTTTTACATGAAGTGCGTGTTTCCGAGCCAGCATGTAAACAACAGCCGACAGGCTCCTGCAATGGGGGAAATCAGATGTAATGCTCAAAATAAATCATAGATAAGGTGTCAAAGTTTAGAAAAGACAGATTTGTCCTTTGTAAACAGCTGCGGCAGTCGTCAAGTGACAAATGCCAAGGTGATCCAGACTGGTAAGGAATGAGCAAAGATCAGCAGAACATTCTGACTGGAAGACAAGTCACCCCCAGGGGACAACAGGGGACAGGGGATAACAAGCAGACAGAGAGCGGGAATTGTGAGATTTTGGTAATTAATAAGCAGATCAAAAATTAATGTGATGTCCATGCGGAAAAAGCAAATTAGCTGGGCGTAGACAGGAAAGTTTCCCGCCTCTAACCCCTGCTTCTGCATGTGATGGGCTTCATCTATATTCGTAAGTAAGCCTCCCCCCAAAAAGGAATCTGGGTCATACATACATTTCAAGTGTGAAACACATGCAAACTCTATCCATGTTCTGATATTTTAAAAATTCTGAGATTTAAATATCACCAATTTTGCTAATCTGAAAATGCTGCAAAAAAAACTGTTCCCAGTTCAGATTTTTTGTGAATTACACCACACATCTACTAACTGATATAGGGCCCAGTCTCGTAATTATAAAAGCATAATCACTTAGAGTTCATTATTATTCCCAAACAAAATTAGTAGAGGCTGCCTCTGTTTCATATGTATTGGCACTAAAACTCATAATAGCAAATTATTTGCAGTGATTAGACTGGCTCTTCCATCCTGCCAGGTTCCGCACCTTAAGTTAATTTTGATAAGATATCCATGCATCTGGCCCAGACATGACCATGCTTTTCGGTAGTGCGGAGCTCATCTGAAATTGCCATTGCAATGAGAGGACTGAGCTACTAATTACTGAATGCAAACAGCTTACTGAGACATGTTGCTATTACTTAATTAGCAGCCAATCATGGGTGACGGCACAAAGATCCCGAGATAATTGCTGGCCTCAGCACAGAACAGAAAAGCATAATTCTCCCTTTCTTTGTAGACCATCCAGCTGTACACTTTTTCTCACATATCTGAGCATTTCCCTCTGTTTCCGGCTTTCTCACCTTCATACCTGATACATTATGCCACCGCCTTTCAATGGAACATTTTATAAGCCAGGTACTACAGGCGGATCTCATTGGGCTTTGTGGACTCAGCACATCACCAGGCCACAGAGTAGCAGGAGTGTGTACGTGTGGAGGGGGCACTGTGGCCAAACCCCTGGCAGATGGACTAACACACGGCGGACAGTCAGACACGGGGAGCTCACAACCCATTGTGATCATGATATAAAACGTCATGTGGAATCACATTAGTCCGGCGGCCCCTCTTCATAACTCCATCTCTTTGCACGTGCATTTGCAATGTCATTGTTTTCTAAAGCTCTGTGAGGCAGATATGATTTTTTAAAATATGAAGTAAAGCAGATGACTGATATCAGGGAATATTGTGACAAAATTCTGTCAATGTTGTATTGACGTCCATCTACACATAGAGCGATCTCGAAGGATTTCCTCATGATATTTTGGCAGCTGGGTCATCGTAAATTGAAAATAAATATAATCTGAATAGCATATGCGGTCCAATGTACCGAGAGGGAGACTTAAAAGCAGAGATGTCCCAGCAGAAGTCGAAACCTTGGGAGCTGGGTGATTTGCATCACGCTGCGTTTCCATGGCAACAGCTGCCTCTGCCTGATATAGTAACCATACACTATCTGGGATGAGTATTGACTTTCATCCTCACATAATATTTATGCAGGCCTTTTCAGCACATGCTATTTTGACTCTTTCAAATCATACTTATTAAGTGCAGCATAGCCTTTCCTAACTAATATCAGTTACAGTACAGATGCTATATTGTATTACATAAGTATACTCATTAACTTCCACTGGGGAGGGGGTTGATCTACAGCGCCCCCCATCAGGAGGAGTGCATAGTGGTGTGGGGGCTTCAGCAGTCCATCAGAGGCTGATTACAAACACATTGACACATTCAGAGAGTCTGAGAGTCAGCAAGTCACAGGATCAGCCATCTTTGGACTATGGGGTAAAACGAAATTACTGGAGTAGGCAAAGGAAAAGCCCCACACTGGAGAAAAGGTTGTACTCCAAAGGAACAGTCACACTCCAGAGGAAATGGCACAGACTGGATAAAAAGTCCCACATCAGAGGGAAATCTGCACACTAGAGGAAAAGGTGCACACTGGAGGAAAAGTCCCTACTGGAGAAAAAGCCACACACCAAAGAAAATACTCAAACCAGAGGAAAAGCTGCACACTGGAGGAAACATCACACTGTAGAGGAAAAGTCCCACATCAGAGGAAAATCTGCACACTAGAGGAAAAACCACACACTGGAGAAAAAGACAAACACCAGAGAAAAAGTCTCATACCAGAGGAAAATCTGCATAGCAGAGTAAAAGCTGCACACTGGAGGAAAAGCCGCACACCGGAGGAAACTCTCACTGCAGAGGAAAAGGCACACTCCAGAAGAAAAGCTGCAACCTGGAGGAAAAGCCTCACACCAAAGGAAAAGCCCCTAGTGGAGGAACAGCCACACACTGCAGGGAAAGCTCCAAACTAGAGGAAAAGCCCCTACTGGAGGAAGAGCCACACACTGCAGGAAAAGCTCCAAACTAGAGGAAAAGCCCCTACTGGAGGAAGAGCCACACACTGCAGGAAAAGCTCCAAACTAAGCTACCTGCCAGCAGAAAATCCCCACACTGGAGAAAAAGCTACACACCGTAGGAAAAGTCACAGTCCAAAACCTGCACGCTGGGGGAATAGCATAAGCATCCACAAACACTGGTCCTCTCCTTGCTAGCACTGATGGTTAGCATTAGCATCAGCATCCACCAATGCTGTTCCTCTCTTTGCTGGCACTACTTATTAGCATTAGCATCGACCAACGCTGCTCCTCTCCATTCTGGTACTACTTGTTAGCATTAGCATTAGCATCAGCATCCACGATGCTGTTCCTCTCCTCACTGTCTCCACTTCAGGTTTTCTGGTTAATTTCTGCGCTGCTTGAGTTCCAATGGCCTTGTTGCTTTGCCACAAAAATTCAAAATACAAACCTGTCTTTTTGGCATTTTCTTTAACATGCCTCATCTATTTTATTGGCGAAAAAGTCGATTTTTGTGTGCGCACGTTGTACTGTCCCCGGACAAAAGCACGGACCCAGATATGTGAGGCGAGAGGTTTTTATTGTAGATCCAAAAGAGAGAGGGCGAGGTATCCAAAATGAGGGGCGAGAGGTGTAGTCGAAATCCAGGCAGAGGGTTCGTGCGTCGGGTAATCCGTCCTACAAAAAGGGACTGGGGAGACAAACCAAAGAGGGGAGGGACGTCGGACCTTGGAACGGGCTGGGGAGGCGGGTCACGGACGGGAGCGGGGCTGTGGAGATGGAGCACACAAGAAGGGAGCTGAGACGTGGGCAAGCGACAAAACAAAGGAAGAGCGGGAAGACGCTCGGTATGGCTCAAAAGGTACATTGGCACAATACTTCGGGGGGAGCGTAAGCGCACTCTACCCTGTATACCGGTGTTGATGGAACTTGCCCTGTTACACCCGGTCGGTCCGGCCCCCTGGGGTCGGGGGCGTAACACACGTACTGTAGTTTTTTTCTTTTCAAAGTCAGATTGTCAAAACATGCCGATTTAGGTAGATGTATCTCAAAAATCTCTTACAACACATTAAACGTAATTAATTAAACTTAATTTCGATTAAACCTTGGAATAAATGCAAATTGAACTAAAGATCTATAAAATCGAGGTGGCGGAGACTACTTGACACTTGGCAGAGGTCAGACTGCTCTGTGGTACTGAAACTGAGCTCCAGCACAAATTTAGCACTAACTGAGACGATTTATTGATTAAAAGCAGCAAAAATGTGCGAGCCCTGAACCATCAACTATTTTACAGTCATTTGTATTTACATACTGTCAAGCAGTATGTAGAATAATTAACCCAAGCTGCTAATGGAACCTCATTCCATTCGGGGTCCCCTGTCTTGTATGGGCCACGGCAGCACCGCAAAACTTTACAAGATACACAATTTTGGAAGTTGGACAGATTGATGGATACAGGAATAGCAGCCAAATGCAGTTAACACTCAAATAAAATGTCTTAATAGGGCTTTGGGCACCATGAACCAAGAACAGCTTCAGAATGGTTTAGCAGGGACTTTTTTATTGAATGTGGTAGAAAGTGCACTTACCTGTAAGGATTTCAGTGTAACCAGGCAAGGTTAAGGCCTACCACACCGTAAAAGACGTACCCAAAGCCTTCAATGTAAATATATAAATTCATTCATCTCTCCACAACCCCTTAACCAATAAAGGCTCACAGTGAATCAAGAGTCTGTCCCAGCAGACACAGGATATGAAGCAGGTAAACCTTCTGTGAGATACCCTTTACATACACAGTCACCCTAGGAAGAGTTCAGCCAGACACATCCACATGTCCTCAGCAGTGACCTTATCAGTCAGTAAGTATTCCTTCATGTGTCCCTACACTTAGCATATTTTAGTCAGCGTTGCAGCATAATAGCACTGTTTAGCTAAACTTCATGACAGTTCTTGCTGGACAAAACTTTTCAAAACTGACCACATTACTACATAGAAGAAGGGCTCGCTTGTACCTGCAGGTGTTCAATTATGTATCACATGTGCTGAGATCACTAAGAAAAAATAACGGCCACTGCAGTACCCTGAAGGAATGCTGCTATTAGCAACGGTGGAGGAGATCACAATCCATCAAAGCATGAGTTCTATTCCTTATCTGCTTAACAATTATTCACCATGGTGGCAAAGTTTTCTACTTCTGCTTTCCTTGGTGAATTTCACGCAGTACGCTTATGTACCAACCAGAGCCTTATTACTGCAAAGCCTTCGGCAGAGAAGGACTGTTGTTCAGAAGCCCCTGCCTGTCCTGGCCTTGGCATTCTGAAAGATAGCTGAGGTGCAAGAGCACCTTCTTTGAAGCCCTCATTGTGAAATGCGTGGGAGGAACATTCCAGCAAAGCAAGCTGGTGGGGGAGAAGCTGCTGGTCCCTCAATGGGCAGATTCATGCGTCTCCATTTGAATGAGTTACACTCAGTATCGCCCCCTGCTTTTCCTCCCTGGAGTACCGCCCGAATTTACTTTGGGCCCAAGTCACATAGCAAGAACCTGGGAGGCATCGAAAGGCAGACTGGACACCAGCAGTTTCCCACTTTATTCAACAGATGAAGACACTCAGCATAGCTGAGATTTGGGATGTACCAGTGAGGGAACCTTAATTTTCACTGAAATTTAAATACAAGCTCACCCTCATCCGGCAGCTGTGGCCTGGTCATCATCCAGCAGGAGTGCGTCTTCCTGGGGTTCCTGTCTGCCTGAGTAACTGAAAGGCAGCTCATGCAGCCAGGGGGTAATATGTCATTAAAGCAAGGAAACCAGCATCTGACATCTACACACCTCTAATATCAATAACTCTCTAGAGTCCCTTAGTTAATGCTTTTAGTGGTGACTTAGTTAAATCTTTTAAATCCAATCCTATCTCCCGCTTTTAATTGCATAGATTGTCCCTGTTAGCTTAGTGTCAATGCCAGACCCTCAGTGGCGCCTGGTCTAGGAGGTGCCATGTTATCTCACATAAGTCTGGAAGGTCCAAAGCACTTCAATAATCCCGAGGTTATGAAATGTTAATAGACATTCTGTGTATGAGAAGCTTTGGGCACAGAAAGTGACTTGGAGGTCACTCGAGCCTGGCTGTGCCCTCATTGTGCAGACAATTGCAAGCTGAGGGGCTGTACTTTTTTATGTAATAGGTGTGAAATTTGGAAATTCTGAATCATCCTGATAACCACCATGCTTACAAATAACACCGTTGGTGCTTACTGTATAATCAGCAACAACAACAGCATGAATCTGAATTTTTCTGAAAAGCATTTTAATTGAAGTACTCTGGTCTGCCAGCTGTCCTAGCATGTCAAACACATTTCAAAGGCCTGAATCAGTGAATTGGCACACAACTATACAGTATAGTACACAAAAGGCAGACTGGACTCTGACCTGACCCACTGGCATCACAGCAAAGTGAGAAACACTTGCCGAGTCATCTTTCATGCCTTACTGGCACATTAGACAGAAAGATGATTACAAGCTGGTGTCTCATGTAAGGGGATTCATCAAAGTGCATGCAGTAGTGATTTAAAAATGACTGGTTACTGTGTTTAAAAAGAGTGATGACAGAAAGCAGGTCCCCCACTATGACAAGCATACGTTCAGTGAGCAGGAGTGTTTACACCATTACATCCTGTGTGCTCAGTAAGCAGGATGTTTGCATTGTCTTATCCTGTGTATTCAGTGAGTGGGGGTGTTTACACCATTATATCCGGCGTGTTCACTGAGTGTCCTGAACATCCTGTGAGGTCAGATAAGGGAGTGTTTAAGCTATTACATCCTGTGTGTTCAGTGCACAGAGGGTGTTTATACTGTCACATCCTGTGTGTTCAGTGCACAGAGGGTGTTTATACTGTCACATCCTGCGTGTTCAGTGAGTGGGGATGTTTACAGCATTACATCTTGTGTGCTCAGTAAGCAGGAGGTGTCCTGTCATGTTTAGTGAATGTGGGTGTGTGCACAATCACGTCCTGCGTGTTCAGTGAGCAAAGGGCGTTTCCTCAGTTCCATTCTGTGTGTTCAGCCTCTTTGCTTAGCTCTCAACTTATTTTATCCCCCGTGGCTTAACAGTCACTGAAGGGAATCCTGCACCTTCTTAAAGCTGCACCTCTGTATCATGACTGTCGCTACATTTCTGTGAACAGCTGTGTGCCTCAAATTTATTAATATAATTTTGTGCTGGTTTAATGTGTCATTTTATTAACTGAAAGCATGACTATCTCTGCTAATCTGCATATAAAGTTCACAGTGATTTGTTTAACTCAACCCTGAAATTTTGTTCTGATATTACATTTGTATAACTGCTGGTAAATTGTTTGCCGTGTGTAAAAAACTAAAGGTTATGGAATTAAGATGCTTTTTTCTTATTCTGGTACCAGCTGCAGGATGTGCTGGTGAGGGAACTAGAACACGATGGTGTTCCCGGTCTCCATCGAGCACGACGACAGAGGCGAACACGGGGAGGCACCTCCAGCTGGGTCCCACCATACCACTCAACCCTCCCCCCAGGGCAAAGGGACTCGAGACGAGGAGCGGGAGGAGGAGCCAGAGGAGGAGATGCTCCATAGGAGGCCAGTCTCCTGGCGGTAATTACTGCGCCGGGGTGCCTCGAGCAGCACGCTGACGCTCATTAACGCCACATCAGCACCTTTACCACACAGCACTTCTGACGCCCACTTGGGCTGCTTTGTACTACAGGAGACCAGTGTGCTTTTCAATAAATGATGAGACATTTATGAATAATAAATTAATTACTTCAATTAAAAATAGATATGTATCATACGCTCTCCTTCAGTCCGGCCATCAGCTCCGGGATCCACCCAATGAGAACCCCTGCCCCCCCTCCCCCCGTCCCCACCCCTGATGCCCAACGATAATCGCAAGCTGACTCCCTCATGCTCAAACTAAATAATGATTTCCTTTCATCATCAGCCTGTTATTTTCAGACTCACAGTTTTATTAGATTGGGTATTTCCCAGTAAACCACATGGTTTATTGTGCATTTATTGTATACTTGGCAGGTTCCAGGAAAATAAACACCTTACTGTATATTTGCTTTACTGCGAGCTGTATGCATATCATAGTAATAATTTGTTTCAAGTTAAAGTAACGTGTAACATGGGTCACAAAACATAAAGATGCTGATCATTCATCATTTGGCATTAAGGGCACGTGCTATTAAAATACCCGTAATATAAATTAAATTAAAACTAAATACATTTTCTGGCTTTTGCTTTGGGGTGCTTTTCGTACATATAATTAAATGTGGGTCATTAGTGCTGTTGTCATGCAATTCCATCATCCACAGTGGTGGGGCACCACTGAGAACTTTCACAGCAAAGGTCAGTGCGCCTTCCTGCTGTTGCTCAGGTCTGTTTGCTCACAGCGTGGTCCAATGTGCTGCAGTGATTCCGCCACATATTAATCTTTAATGTCTATGAAGTGCAGTGGATAACCTGGTGCAGAGTATGGCCACCATGACGCCATCAAAGACCAGGCATGACGAACGTACCTTTTAGTGTTTGCATCAACGTATCCTAGGAGAGTTTATCAAATGCAGGGTAATACTTTGCCTGGTGCCAATTCCAGAATCTACAGGACTCGTGCTACATGGGTGCAACACACACAGTCACACACACACACACACACACACACACATTTGTATTCACATCTTTGTGGGCACCCTCCATTCATTTCTATGGGAAAATCCCTAATCCCATAATTGACAACCCTAACCCTACCCAACCCTAACCTTAACCATAAGTAACCAAACAAGATACAAGACTTTTGGTATTTTTAGTTTTTTGATCACATTCACAGATTTTTATAAAATTGAGTTTCCCCTTGTGGCCCCCAAAACGTCAAAATAAGAGGTTTTTATCATGTTGTGGCAACATTCGGTCCCCACAATGTAATATAAACATAATCTCACACACACACACACACACTGAGGGATTCACCCATATTCACCCAACACACATATGACGGGAAAGTGGAATACCCCGAAATTTTAGTATCATCCCTGTTTAATATTACTATGTGTATTAATAATTGTGTTATTCTGCTCTGAAGTTACTATGTTTAATGTTTAATTAATGAGGATCAGCTCTTGATTAAGATAGAATGTCACGTTTTAACAGCAAAGGCTTTTCTTGGCAATTATCTTCAGTACCACAGATTGTTCCAACATCAATCCACGCAGGCCACAAATCTCAAGTGTGCCGACAGCCGTGGGCGTTTGAGGAAACACGTTTACACCTGAAACCTTGTTACCTGAGCTGGGGGTAATCAAGTTGAATACTTGGGAAATACAGTTTGAGAACTATAGATGACAGGATTGGATTTACACTACAGGCTGAAGGACAAAAAGCCTGAGAGGGGATTAGTCTGTATGTTGGATACTGTTAAATTATATATTATTGGTGGATTCTCTGGCTATGAAAAGCAATAAATAATGAGAAAACAGTGTAATATATTTTATTCATTAATTTGCCTTTCCTACATCACTTTTACCTGACCTACTAAGTGTAATATATGCATAGGGTGCATTACTTTTCAATATTACAAACAATAACTAATTATTTATTGAAATAATCATTTATTTCAGAGAGTGGTGATTAAGAAAATTAATGAAATGTTGTGCCTTTCATAAATCATTTCTGTGTATTTAAGGAATCACTCCCTTTCTGATGTTTGTGCCCATGAAGTTGCACTTTCTGCCCTTGCAGGCCTTGTCAGCTGTACTCCAGCTGTGATACATCACCCAACTACACAATATTGTTCATTCATTGTTTGCATATTAAAGCCGCATATGCTTACAGGGTGATGCTGGAATGGTGCACTTTTTCATTGTGGTTTAATAGTGAATGTGTGTTTACCCCAAGTGCACAAACAGTGCCATATATCATATATCAACAGTGACATGTGACGTATATCCAAAAGCACACTGCACCCCCTGAATCAGATACCGCTACCACGACCTCAGAGAGGCGTCCATCCTGAATTATTAAAGCGCAGCCAACTGGATGATATAAAAAGGCCTCCTGGAAGTAACATTACACGGAATTCTCTTCAAGGCCAGTGCTGAATGTTATGCAGAAAAGGGCATCTTTCCTGGCATTAATCAGCAGCCGGAGATGACGGAGAGAGGGAGAGGAATATGGGCGTGGGCGCCCGGTAAAGCGAGGCCTAGGGGATCTCCACACCCAAACAGCCCACACGCAGATCCTGGGGAAGCAGGCAAGCAGGCTGAAGGGGAGACACTCTTTCCTACCCAGAATGCACCTGTGCGGAGGTAGCATACTGACTGCTCCCACTTTGTTCTGTCTCTCTCCCTATTTTCTCCTCTCCTCCTGTCTCTGGGCATACAGCAGCTTCACCCCTTGACATTGCGCAGATGTTCTCCTCAAGCGTTTGAGGGTGCGACGTACATGAATCAGTTTGGTCATTAAAGCCCTACCGCTGCTGGGAGCTATGTCAAACTCCGCTGCAGCACAAACCAAAGCCGGAAGAGACGTCTTTGCTTCACAGACTTACCTGAGTCTTCTTTGTGTACTGACTGTTCGTTGCTTATTTCGAGACACTAAAAAATAGCACCGTGCACTTCTTTTAGGAGGTCAGCCTTCCCGTGGAGTCTGAGATACACACTTCCAGACAAAAACCGCCATACAGACCAGGCAATTTAAGCACTGCTGCTTTGAGCTCATTCATTTCTAAGGTGTTAACAGCTGAGATAGCCGTCTCAATAGCGGCTGCATTCAAACACGGCCAAAGACATGTTCTTTCAAAATGATGTTATTAATTCCACTTTATAGAATTACGGTGTTCTGCACACCGGAACGAGACCAGCCTGTATGCCAGTGTGCCGATTAACATCCCATGGGCATACAGAGCCAGATCCGGAGATGTCATCTGTCTGGGACGTCCTTGCACCAGTGCTGAGTCCTTGTTTTCAGCTCCATTCATATCTCTGTTGAAGGCGAGACTCGCCTGGTCCTGCCTAATTAATCAAGCTTTTTATCATGGTGCTTCTTTAAAGTTATAGTTTATATTTTTGATGAGCCTGGGTCTTACCCCGCATCCTCTGCTGGTGGCAATGCATTACCAGGACCCCTGTTTTGGGGAGATTTTAGTTCTGGAGTCTTCTTAAACTTCTTATTCAAATCTTTGAAACTACAAAAAAACTATAATTGGAGTAAAATCCACTCCCAGCAAGAAAAAAAAAAAGGGCTGGTGTGATAAAAGAACCGTACCTAAGCAGAGCCTGAAATCCATTCTGGGTTTTTCCATTTTTATTCTGCCGAAACTATAATGGGGTGGAGCACATCATCCACTCATGCTACCCATAGCAACAGCAAGTGCTTGACAGCAGCAGAGGAAAGATTTAGCACGGGCTGTTTACTCCTAATACCAGCTCATGTTAGTAAGTCAGGTGATTTATGAAGACACTGTCGGTCCTATATGAACCAAAAGGTCCGGATTAAGAGTGTGACACCTTCCTGACCAGCTTGCCTACAGGACAGTGTGTGCTAATCAGAGTGACTGTGGACATTTTGCAGTATGAAAACACCTTCCACAAGGTATGGACAGTAGCCCTCAGCCAGAAATGCTGTATAACGGTCTTCATACCATGAAGCCTCACATGGCACCTCACCGCTGCCCCAAGTCACTTTGTAAAGCCTGACAGCCATGTGCTGAATAAGGATCCTTTATAAGATCTTCAAAGTGCATCAGGATCCGACGCCAACATACCATATTCCCAGATGTTTCCTCTGAGCTTATTCTGTAAATTGGACAAAGCCAAAATATGGCCAAATGTCTTATCGTGATGCTTTTGACTAGAATCATGATCCATGATTTGTTTTTGATTATTTACAAACTAATCAAAATTGCAGTGTGTGTAGTAATGGTAATTAACCATTTAACCTATTAACCAGTAATTTTGTCCTTACAAGAAATATTGCTTGTAGCTTTATAATCAGGGATTGACATAACTGGTACTGAAGTAGGCATTCACCATATAAATTGATATGTTCAGCATTTTCTTGTTGCAACAGTACAAATGTGTAGTTATTTTATATGCTTTTGTGCTGTTATGACAAAAAATTACCCCACATTTTAACCTTTAAACGGTGAATAAAGTAGCCTTAGTATCTATATCTTGAAATGCCATTTATATTATCTGTATTATCTTTATATGTCTAAATATACAGTGGTACCTCGGTTCTCAAACTCACTACAACTCAAATTGCTTGAAACTTAAACAAACCAGTTTGACCTAGAAATCGATCTGAATATCAGAAGTCGAACTGTGAACGCTGACCTAATATAAATTGTACGTGCAAACTGAAACGCGGACTTAATACAGAGGACTAATGACAACAACCAGAAACAGCTGAACAAATGGGGATCCCACACGAGGTTAACGAGGGGGTGCGGCAAACAGAAGGAGCGGACAATCGTGGCAGGACAGGGGTAATTTTGGGATAAGATCTTTATCGTTTTGTAAGCCATTAAGAAAAAAATGCTGTTCTTGTTTTATCTTGTTCATTTTGTGTTTAAATGTTAAAAGAAAAAACATATTTAGTGGTAATATTGGGGGTCCGGGAACCAATTTATTGGTTTTCCATTATTTCTTATGGGAAAAATTTGATCAGAACTCAAACTTTTTAGGATTCGATTCGGAGGCTGCAACGGATTCAGTTCCAGGTACCACTGCATTAATATTCTGTTTATTTCTCATTTGCACTCTGACCAATGCTTCCTGTGCCATAACAGTAAGAACCGCAGCAGACACATCAATAGTATAACTACAGTAACAAAAATGTCATGTCAAACAGAAAATGTCAAGATCAGTGCCCTTCTGACCCTGTGCCATGTGTCTTGTTCCAATTTTGCCAACAGGTGTCTCTTGTCATCCTGTTCCCCCCTCAGTAGCCCCTCAATCCCTCAATCAAGGCCAGATGCCAACCCCAATTAGTTGTTTTTTTTTTGTTTAACATTTGTTATTTTGCGATCTTTTGATTCATTGTGCATTGGTATTCTGGTTACAGTCCCTTGTGTTTGCTCCCTGTTCCTTGGTTGTATTACGTTATGTTCTCCTTGCTTTAGTTTCCCTTGGTGTTTTTACCTGCTATATTCATCATTTGACCTCACCTGCTCCTTGTTGCCCCTAATTCATCAAAGCCCACACCAGCCCCTTTTAGTCCTAGTTATCCATGTATTTAAGTGCCTGCCTTTGTTCAGTACAGTTTTACTGTGTTTCCTAGTGTTACTTTGTGATACATTAAGTTAGTTCTTATTATTTTGTTTCATTTTTAATTGCTCCTGATCCCTTTATTTTGTGGTTATGTTCTGTTTTGTTAATAAACTCCTCTGTTTGCTGTGAGCTGCTCCCTCTTTTCCCTTCTTCACCCTGCCCTGTCGTAACAGATACATACAGACCCCACTGTGGTTTTCTTGTGATATCAAATGTTACTGCTACCTAGATTGTTTATGACTGAAAAAACACACCGCTCCGGTTAGCTGGGAAAAAAATGCCACATGGGGTGTCCATAAAACCTGTGTTGATCCCAAGCTTATGAACGCTAAACACTAGCTAATGAACAGAAACTTGTTATATTAGCAATTTTACTTTAGAAATAAACCCAAACATTCATTTTAAAGCTAGCCTACTTAAGATGAGCATGCATTTAAATGACAAAGAAGCTGACAAAAATGACACAGGTGTCCCTGGATGTCCTGGAAGCCCCCTCACCCCTCTCCCCTGTCTAATGACTACTCCTCCCAAACATCCTCAACCACAGTAAATCGGAAATTTTACCGGAATCTCACCCAAGCCTACTTTACACTCTCTCGCAAAAAATGTTTATCTTAAGCCCAATCTAATAGTCCTGCGTATGGGATTCTACGTGGTGATGCAATGATGGTTATTGTAGGCACAGCACAGCACATCACAGCATGCAGAGCCTGTGTAGCCCCCAGGAAGCTACATTAGCAGTGGGAAAACTGAGCAGGTAAGTCCCTCTATCTATCCCAATGATGATTAATACTTTAAGCACAAGTGGCAATAGATGCAAATACTGCATATACTGAAGCTGTTTCCAAGTTCATACATCACCTTGATTTATCTTTGCTCTTCTTGGCTAATTATAGCGTGGCGTGAAGCTCAGTGGGTTGGGCCATTGCCTCACGCCACCAGAGCTAAGATTTGAACCCCATCCCTGCTCTCAGTGGGTGGGCAGTTTGCATGTTTGCATGTTCCTGCTCTGTCATATGGGTATAGGCTGGGTTTCTCCTGCATGTCACTTTTATGCAGTTTTGTGTATTGGTGTCTCACAGTGTGTAACAATGGAGTGGCCCCCATTTGTGGGTAGATGGGTCTGTGTGGTTGAGTATATACTACATTGTGGGGACCAAATATCTTCACAATGTGATTAAAAACCTGTTTTTTTAATGCTATGGGAACATTTTTTCAGTTCCCACAAGAAGAAACTCATTTGTATGGTAATCTGTCACTGCAATCAAAAAACTAAAAATGCTGAAAGTCTTGTATTTCGTTTGGTTACTTATGGTTAAGGTTATTGTCATTGTTGAGACTATGGTTTTGCCCATAGGATTAAATGGATGGTTCCCATAAACATATGTATACAAATGTGTGTTTGTGTTTGGGTGGGTGTGTATCTGTGCACCCTGTATTGCACTGGCATCCCATCCAGGATAAACAGCTGGAAGGTGGATGTATAGAGAAGCATGTCATTCAATTTGAGCCATTTGAAACTGGCCTTCTGGTTTTCTAATTCATTTTTGGACAGAGAACGTCCTGCTTCTGACTGCAGTGCCTGATGCAGCCTTATTGTTCCCATTATACCCACAATCTGCACAGCCGAATCGGAGGATATGGGACTCACTCCTTACTGATGTAGGCCAGTGTTTTATGAACAGATACTTAAAACAGCACCAATGAACAACACCAAGGGGTTCACCCCAACATAGTTAATGCAGGAAGACACAATGTGATGACCCTGCTGCTGCATGAAAACAGTGTATATAACGGTGTAGACCTGCCACCAAACACCATAGTAATAATACAAAAAGTACCTATGCGCAATATACAAAATTATAATGTATAAGTGAGAATATAGAAAACTGTATATCTTACAGCTCTCTTATGCATAGTATGATGTGGTAAGTCTTCTCTGGATGCATTATTAATTTTAACCCTCGCACTTGCTGATTAGTCTAAGCAAATAAGTGGATTTCCTCCCTGAGGGGGCTGGCCTACATGCCGTTCTGGGGGTGAGGTTCCCATATTAAAGATTTTAAGGCTTAACTGTGGGTATAAAATTGTGTGCCAGCAGCAGTGTCACAGCATTCGTTAGCCATCACACAGGTTTCTGGCGTGAGGAGAACTCGGCCTGCGTCTCACCACCCTCTTCGGCGGCCGGCTTGTATTCGTTCTGCTTGATCAGTATTTAATTTCGGCTCCTCCTCCTTCCCATGAGTCTGCACAGACAGCAATCGCCCCTGGGCCCCCAACCACGATAGCCATTCTCATGGCCTCTTAGATATCACTCCTCCCATTAAATCAATCACTTTGTGGATGATGTCTCTGTTTCTCTTTCGTGATTCATAGTATTCTCTTAACCTGTGGTTTGCATTTTCTAAAAAGATCCAAGGTTTTGAGATGATAGTGTTGCTGTGATATTTCTTGTGCTCAAGCACTGAAGCACTGAATTGGTGCTGCCATTGATCAATGGCTGTGTATTTTGAACAGCAGCTGAGACTAGTCCATGTGCGGAATCTGTAAGACAAGGCCCCCCCTGCTTGCCTTGACCGACGATTCTGCACAAAGGAACTGTCTGCTCAGTACAAACAGGAAACAAACCAGACATTGTTACATAATAATAAACCTTGCCTTGCAGAGGACATTGCAGGCGTCGTCTGCTTCCCTCCCATTGGTCTGGTAATCCAGATCAGCCCCATCTCCTCTGTTTTACCACCCGGAAAACCCGCTCCCATAACCGCATCATCACTGGCTTCCTCTGCGTCTCTCCCATTGGTCCAATAATCATCAATACGCCCGCAAAATCACCATCGCTGAAGTGTTTTCTTCACAGCACGGTTGCATTGGTCTGGGTCTGTCCCCCCCCACCTACTCAGAGACACTGACTCAGAGATTGTGGCTCCTGTCCTGTTTCCCAGGGTCATTAGAGGTGCTAATTTGCAGCATTGGTTGTTTTAATGCATCAGTGTCTGAAGCATTCTCTCAGCTGCATTCCTGCTCGTTGGTGACTGAGCTAGAATACTAAAAGAATATTAGGTTACATCTTTGCTTATGTATTGATTTTGGGTGAAAATCATTGGTCTGGTTACTGCTGTAACTAATTAAGCACACACTACTGAAAGTAGGCATGCTACACATCAACAAAAATTATACAGAATCGTGAGGGAGCAAATATTCATGCAACATATTGTATATCATTCTGTGTTTTTCTGTTTTGTCATCAAATGTTTTCCAAACATATAAATAACTATTGCCCCTAAAATGTGTTCATCAGGTCGTTTATCTTTACAGAGTTACAGTGATAGTGCTGATAAGGCAGCGCAATGATAGGTGTTTTCATTTAAAAGACCATCTAGAAGTGTCAGGATCCACCACAAGATACCAGAATCTCCACAAGACACGTCTGAGACCCATTGCTTTAACATTATTACCATCATGACAATAACCCACCAAAGTGATACTTACAGATGCCTGAAATATTTCATTGTCCTGCCAGCACAATAGAAAAGAAGCCCCATTTCAGTATTTGATGACACTTGGCGAAATATACTTTGGTAAATACTACATCACATTAATTATGCACCTTCATTCAATGCAAACATATGATGAATATGCACCCTGCGTACCATGTGACCTGGATCAGTGTTAGAGAGGTAACGCGATGCACCCTGGGATTGAGACCCATGTGAAGCTAAATAAATCATAAGAAATCATCCCCATGATATCTATTTACGATTTGAGCATACACCTGACTAACCCTGTAAGCTCCAGAGTGAGTCACTGAGCCTCAGAGGAAACCGCGACTGTCTCGCGTGTGAAACCGACACATCTGTGCGGTTATTAATCACCGGCACAGTGGGACCCTGTGCTCCCCGCTCTCTCCCACCCCCTTCTCCCCGCTATAGTTAATTGGACGTGGCCCTCTTGCGAAAATCGGAGTGACAGCAGTACACGAAGTCGTGATCAACGATGCCAGTTCTTGGGTCACTCTATCGGCCTTGAGATCTATCGCTCAGTGACTGATGGCCCCCACAATACAGCATGATAAAAACTGACAAGCGAGAAAATGCCCCCAGGCGGGCTCCAGTGAAGGGTGGAGGGGGCTACCTCAGGGCAGGCCAGAGAAATCCTGGTCAAAACACTGTCTGGGCAGTGGAGTATGGGCTGGAAATACACTGTTTGCCAAAAGAGAAACAAAACAGTGAGAAAGATCCAGATTACAAGGAAGATAAGGATGAGCTGTCATGATGTCAGGGTCACCAAAACTCCCAAAAATACGGCGGATGAATCACTGTGACCCTGACATGCCTTTTCAAGAGCTCACAACAATTTTACATGTAACGGATTGATGCTATTCTACAGAAAAATGGGTAGCATACACTGCCACCAGACCGTGAGACAGAGAAGCTGGACAAGAGAGAAGCCGACAT
>JABFEA020000010.1:22077688-22091647 GCA_019775915.2 Cyphomyrus plagiostoma | reverse complement strand
ACAGACCGGACCGCAGGAGAGAGAAGCCGACATACAGACCGGACCGCAGGAGAGAGAAGCCGACATACAGACCGGACCGCAGGAGAGAGAAGCCGACATACAGACCGGACTGCAGGAGAGAGAAGCCGACATCCTGATTGGACCGTGCGATAGAGTAGCAGCCTGACAGATCATCTTGAGCAGGGAAGCCATAACCACAGAGGCCAGAGGCCAAGTCAGGTCAAGGCTTTCAGGTGGAGAAGGAGGGGGTCTGGTAACACAGGCAGCAGGCAGGAACCGCACCAGTGTCCTCATCCCAGACCCATCAGAAAACAGCAGGACTCCAGCAGCACGAATGACGAGTGAATGTCATACTGTCTCATATACTATAAACCACTGCAATGTACCAGACAGACAGAAATAACAGGGAAACAATAAATAAGCTGGCAAGTGTGTCCAGGAGGTCTGACTCTGTCAAATTCTAATATATAAAAGTTCTCACAATGATACGTCTTATTTTCTGTTCAGCTGTATCCATGCCGTCTATTGATCATTGACTGTGAGTTTGCATTTTCAGGCTGGGGTGGGGGTGTCTGACCCTGCGGATATTTGGGAGGAACCAAAATGTCCCAAAATGCAACTACAAATAAACAAATGCATATATCAGTTGTGTTTGATTTGTGTTGAGCATCTGAAATCCTCATTTTGTATAAACAAGCAGAGGTTATAATCTTGTTGTGTGAAGTGCTACAAAAATTAGCATACAAGAAAAGACCTTGGTGAAGAGATTAATCATCGGGGGCATTTGGCAGGTGCTTTGGGGGAAAAAGGGTCATGGAAATGTGGGCAAGCAACTTGAGAAAAGCGGTGTAAATGTCAGTGGTGAAGAACAGCCAGTAGGAGAGAGAGTCAAGAGAACTAAAGGAAACATGAAACTTAAGATTTAAACAGCACAAAGGTGTTAACAGAGCTTATTGTCCAAAGGCAAATAGCTGTTAGTATATACAGCAGAACAACACTGGCAGATATTTGGAACATCTACAGCTCAGTGAAACGTAAAGACCCAGGAAAGATGACCCACTATGGTCAGTGTGGAAAGTGGCCTGCCATGATATACCCATCACTGGCTAATGTCACGCTGAACAGCACCAAGGGCTACTGCATGGGACTGACACTTCATGGAAGGTTGGAGCAAAAAGTTGTCTTCAAAGCTTTTTTTTCCATCCAGTTTTTTTAAATCCTTCAATTTTTCCCGAGATGGAAGAGATTAGCTTAACGCAAGGATTCGGTTTCATTACACGAGTGACTTTGCAGCGTTTTTTTCTGTCTGGAGGACACTTTCCGTTCTTCGTAACATTAATTCCACATGATGTTGGAAGCAGCTGTTTCAGATTCTGGTCAGTGCTGACATGATGACATCACACAGTTTCTGCCGATTTGCCAGCTGCACAATCATGCTACGAATCACTTATTCTACCACATTCAAAACAAAGTGTTAGATTGGATTCAAATCCAGTGACTAGGTAGGCCACTACAATATACTGAACTCATGCGTTAGTGGGCAGAGGGTTATATCAAGGATCCCTAGGACTGGGGCGGAAGTGATTCGGGACTAGTGTTCCCTGACATCGGAGTCTGTTTTTCCACGTAAACACATTCTTTGCAGAAGTTAGCGTAGCAAGTGGTGCAACTATCAAGCTGGACTAATCTGCAATGTAAATTGGCAAAGCTCAAAAAAAGTGCTGTAATTCTTTACATGAGGTAGGGACAAACCATTCTGTGACTGCAAGTACTTTCTCTGGGTCCATCTCGATCTGCCCTGCATAGAGGATGTATCCCAGGAAAGACAATTAACTGTGATGGAACTCACGCTTTTCAGCTTTAGCAAAAGTACAGGTAGGATGGATAAAATAAAAATTGGGACAGTGGATCCGTAATCCGTAAGGCAAAAACCAAAGACAAGGAGACAAGACTGAAAACCTGAGCTCAAACCACTCTAGTGTAGGTGGCAAACCAAACTGAGCATCTCGCAGGCAATTGAGGGTATAACTAAGTATAAATAAGGTGGTTAATAGTCCACAGGTGTTATTACTGATTGCCCTATAGCAGGGGTTTCCAACTCCAGTCCTGGAGAGCTACAGTCCAGTAGGTTTTCTATCCTACCTGGCTTATGATGAGCCACACCTGTTCTCAGGTAAATACCAGGAACAGGTGTGGCTCATCAAGAAGCCAAGTGGGAGTTGGAGACCCCTGCCCTATAGAACGATTAATATAAACTGCAGCTTAGAACCTAACCAAACAGAACTATGAGAAATGTAGTCCACTAGGTCCAAACCCTGACATTACAGAAATACTTAAACCAGGCCATCTGGTACCAACAATCATGTCATGCACTGATGTTAGAGGCCCGGCTCACAATCTCCATTCTAGTTGATCTTAAAAGGTGTTTGATGAGGTTGAAGTCAGGGCTCTGTGCTGCCCAGTCAAGTTCTTCCACATCAAGCTCACCCAACCATGTCTTTATGGACCTTATTTTGTACACTGGGGCACAGTCATGCTGGAATACAAAAGGTCCTTCCACAAACTGTTCCTACAAAGATGGAGCATAGAATTGTCCATAATGTCTTGGTATACTGAAGCATTAAGAGATCCCTTCACTGGAACTAAGGCACCTAGCCCAACCCCTGAAAAACAACCCCATACCATTATCCCTCCTCTATCAAAATTTATAGTTGTCATAATGCAGTCAGGCAGGTAACATTCTCCTGGCAACTGCCAAACCCAGATTCATCCAACAGACTGCCAAACAGAGAAGCGTGATTCACTCCACAGAACACATTTCCACTGCTCCAGAGTCCAGTGGCAGCGTGCTTTACATCACTGTACCTGACGCTTGACATTGCGCTTGGTGATGTGAGGCTTGTATGCAGCTGCTCGCCCATGGAAGCCCATTCCATGAAGCTCCCAGTGCACAGTTTTTATGATGGGATTAATGCCAGAGGAAGTTTGGAACGCTGCAGTTATTCAGTCTACAGAGGATTGCTGAGCTTTATACACTATGCGCTTCAGCACTCAGTGTCCCCACTCTCTTACTTTACATGGTGTCCCACTTCGTGGCTGAGTTCCTATTGTTCTTAAATTCTTAAAATTTGCAATAATACCACTTACGGCTGCCTGGCAAGGAAGAAATTTCACAAACTGACAAATTGCAACGGTGGCATCCTATGACAGTACCATGCTTGAAATCACTGAGCTCTTTAGAATGACCCGTTCTTTCACAAATGTTTGTAAACCTGACTTCAAGGCAAGGTGCTTGATTTTATACACCTGTGGCAATGAGTCTGAATGAAACATCTGAGTTTAATAATTGAGAGGTGTGTCCCAATACTTTTGTTCATATAGCTCACTTTCCCCATTATGGCGTATGATGTCAACATTAGCTGAAGATCCTGACCAGTATCTGCATGATTTTATGTAATGTGCTGCTGCCACATGATTGGCTGATTAGATAATTGCTTATAATTTTGCTTATAAATTGCTATAACAAATACAGGTCCTCGTCGACTAACAACCATGATTGGTTACGACTGACTGGTCGTAACACGATTTGGTCGTAAGTATATGTATATACAGCCAGGCACTCTTACATTTCTGCTGTGATTTGGCTGTTTAAAGCTTTCTACACTGCATTGCCCAAACACAGTGCTGCCTGACAGCTTTCAGTAGGAGCTGTCACTGCAATATACATATACTTGCGTGTATAGCCTACTGTACAGTAATGTATTGTTATAAAAATCTTTAAGTCATACCTTATCATAATATTAGGCTGAGGCGTAGATAGAGACAATTTCCTCTTGGCAGACATCTTAGGAGGGGGTTTGAATAAAAGTATCTAAGACACAAATGGCAGATGCTTGCTGTAACGAATCTGGGATAACAGTTAGCGGTTTAGCGCGCGCAAGAATGGTAGTGCTGCCGGGAACTGGCACGCAAACTGTCGTACGCTCAGCTGGCCAACATTTGCGCTGCCAGACATAACAGCTGCGATCATGGTCGGAAAGTCGATTGGTCGTAAATTAGATAGGTCGTAAGTCGACGAGGACCCGTACCGCAGTGTGTGTATATATAAAGTACCAGTCAAAGGTTTGAACACATCTGCTTTTAATGCATTTAGCTTTGTTTTTAACCATATATTAAAAAGCCTTGAGGTAATGAAGTAACACATATCAAATATGCATTGCAGACTCTGCGCATTCAATCAACCAGCTTCCAGATATAACCACCTGGAATGTGTCTCCAAAAGTCCCGAAGGAGTTTCCACATGTGGCTACCTTGCTCTTACTCTTAGATCCAACATGCGTGTGTGCGCACGCGTACACACACACACACACACACAGGTTTGTAATTGTATCTTTGCGGGGACTCTCCATTCATTTCTATGGGGAAAACTCTAAACCTACCTTGCCCTGACCTTAACCATAAGTAACCAAACAAAATATGAGACTTTTGGCATTTTTATTTATTTTTGTATTGCATTCAGATCTTTGTGGAAACCTGAAAAATGGTCCCCGCAACCTAACAATAACAGATTTTTTATTACATTCTGCCGGACATTTGGTTCCCACAATGTAATATAAACCTAATCCACGCACACACACACACACTTCAAACAATACCTGTGTGTACCACTTCCTTAGAGAATTATAAACAATATAATTTGACTAATCTATTTCTTTTAATTGAATAGATAAATCTAATTATTTTACAAAATTACTTAAATTTCCCTCTATTTCCCAAGCGTCTTAATGTCCGTTGTTGTTAACAGGATTAATTTCTCAAGTTTTTAGGTCAGGTACACGGCCCAGTTTACGCGGGTTTTAGAATCAATAGGATTTATTTATACAGCACAGTAAAGCGACATGGTTCGGGGATGCAGATCTGGCCATAATTAGGTTTTACCAGGACATCCCCGGCGTCATTCACATAAACCGTGACACCTATTGGGAGGATGGACGTGTATGTGCATGAAGTGAGCCAGCCCGCACTCCTCTCTCCAACCTCAGCCTATCCTCAGTAAAGCTGTTCGGGTCTTTAGATGCTGCTTCTGATCCCCTGGCACAAGCCACGGAGCCGCAGAGCCGGGTTTTGGTAACAGGAGCCGCGCCGTGGAGAGCTGCGCTCCGCCCGCCGCTGGTGCTGATGCTGCGATGAGCGGGTGAGGTGGCGGTCGAAGAAAGAGCAAAGCGCCTCCATGCACAAGGATGCGGGGGGGAAATGCCCGGCGACAGGGAGCACAACGTGTGTCGGAAGGCGCTGGAGCTCCTGTCGGATCTCTGCTCTAAGGGCGAAGTGCAAAGCGACAGCTGCCTGGATTTCAGTTACTATCTTCGCGATCTCGGCCGGCCGCGGTACCCCGACGCAGGTAAGGATGAGGGGCGCACTATGGGTTTGAAACTTGTCGGCAATCAAGTTGCACTGGAAGTGCTTTGTAATTTTATAAACCTCTATATTAACTGTACTGCATGTCCATTCACAACTTAAGTGCGCGCTAATCAGTGCCCCACCCTCCAGAATAGAAGTTGCTATGGGGAAAATGCAGCATTTGTTCATGCATGTGTTTATTTAGATAGAGACTTCATAGCCGGTTGAAGCAGACGATTTCCTAGTTTTGAGAGACGGTGTCATTTGCGGTGTAACTCAGAGCCGCTTCTTTTCTGCCCGCGCTCCGCCCGGCGGCACCACACCCTTAGCGGCAGCCCCGCCGAGGGGCACCGGGCGCGTGCGGGGCTTTACTACGAACCTGTCTGCATGTTTAAATGCTTACAGCGTGCGTTTATTATACTTAATAATTATTAAGGATATTATAACAAGGACAGTTGTGGTGCTTGATTGTAAAATCTAGTCATGGGTAATAAGTCGTTTGGAAGTTGCATTTTGCCAAAAGTTTTAAAAGCTGTTTCAGAAACACCTGTGCGACCTGGTGGATGGCATCATGTATTTCATTGTCTTTCAGTAGGACTTACTTGACATAACTTGAGGTTATGTATATGAACTCATCGTTCTCTTGTTTGCATTTACTTGAAAAATATGGCACCCTGAGGACAGAAATGCATGCCAACCTGTCAGTTGTAACTGAGCAGGAAGGAGGAGTTTGTGCTTCAGCTTCCTGCTTAATGTGGTGCATCTTCACCACATGCTGCACTGGGGAGAGAGCCCAGCACAGGCTGGGGGTGCAGCAAGACGCAGCTCGTTAATGACGGCTCCTACTGAAAGCTGTCAGGCAGCACTGTGTTTGGGCAATGCAGTGTAGAAAGCTTTAAACAGCCAAATATTCAGAGCCCCAATGTGAGCGGCATACGGTCAGCCTTCACCGGCTGAGGAGGTGTCACCATATGGAACAACGACCTAAAAAATTCACAGCAGAAATGTAAGAGTGCCTGGCTGTTTTGCGGTTTGCCCTCACGCCCGAGCTTCCGGTTTCCGATTTCTCAGCTGCTCTGGTGTTAATAGGATGTGGCAGCAGAGAGCACAGTAATCATCACACTTACAGCAGTGGCAGTTCCTGGAGTTGTGGGTTCTGTAGGATGGAGCTCCGGTACAGCATGGGGTTGGTGTTAGGCTCTGTATGCGAGGAGGGCTCTTCATAGGAGCTCCAGTACAGTGTGAGATTGGTGTTCAGGTCTGTATGTGAGGAGGGCCCTCGTTTGGAGCTCCGGTACAGTGTAGGGTTAGTGTTAGCATCTGTATTTGAGGAGGGCCATTGTTAGGAACTCCGGTACAGGGTAGGGTTGGTGTTAGGGTCTGTACATGAGCAGGGTCATATCCAGTACAGTGTAGGGTTAGTGTGAGTGTCTGTACATGAGGAGGGCCCTCATTAGGAGCTCCGGTACAGTGTAGGGTTGGTTTTAGGGTCTGTACATGAGGAGGGCCTTTGTTAGGAGCGCCGGTACAGTGTAGGGTTAGTGTTAGGGTCTGTACATGAGGAGGGCCTTTGTTAGGAGCTCCGGTACAGTGTAGGGTTAGTGTTAGTGTCTATACATGAGGAGGGCACTCATTAGGAGCTCCGGTACAGTGTAGGGTTGGTGTTAGGGTCTATACATGAGGAGGGCCTTTGTTAGGAGCTCTGGAACAGTGTAGGGTTGGTGTTAGGGTCTGTACATGAGGAGGGCCTTTGTTAGGAGCTTCGGTACAGTGTAGGGTTGGTGTTAGGGTCTATACATGAGGAGGGCCTTTGTTAGGAGCTCCGGTACAGTGTAGGGTTGGTGTTAGGGTCTGTACATGAGGAGGGCCTTTGTTAGGAGCTCCGGTACAGTGTAGAGTCATTGTGCAGCAGTGATGAGCTCCTCTCCAGGTACCTGTCGTATATGAGACAGCATGACCTACAGTAGCCAGCCCTCATCTCTGCATATCTACTGTATTTTCCCATCTCTGCCTCCTCTGTTGCATTAACATGGTTTACCCTGTGTTATCCTAGTTTACCCTGACCCTGCCATGAGTTTCAGTTACTTAGAGGAGCACAGTGAAATTCTTACGTCACAAAGGGGAGGAGACAGGTGCATGGGGGGGACAACAGGACATGGGGGTTTGACTGCAGGAGAGGACACTTCTGACCAGGACACAGAAGCTAGCATCCTACCAGCCTCCTGTTATCGCCCATTTAAAATGAAGCTCATTTCAAGTAATCTTGAACCGTCTTATTATACTGGCTGATATTTTACTCATCGGAGAGCAGCTGAAAAGTCCTTAGAAAAGTGGCATTTAAATAAAAACGCGTCACGCCGGAGCCTCTGTGTCGTGCTTCACCGTGCATCTCACAGGAGGTGGGGGCGCGCACACGCCCAAGATGTGTTGGCCCAGTTTCTTTCATAGCTCAAAGGGTCACGCGTGTGGCCCACGTGGAGCCAAAGCATGTCGTGACGTGTCCAGCGAAAGACCTTCCTTTTATGGCAAAGGCACGGGCTTGTGAGATCATGGCCAGATCAGATAAAAGTCATGCACCAGAACCTCAGTGGAGCTAATGATCCGGGTAAACAGTGTACTTTTCCATGTTGGATTTCGGGAGCAGTGTCAGAATCGGAATGCTTTTATTATGCTGGAGGAATTATTAATTAAAATTGTAAATTGTAAAATTGTAAAATTGTAATTACAGACTGCACAGTATGTAGCCATATGGAAAGACAAAAATGCACAATGCATAGTCACAACAACAATTGCTATATAAAAATAAATAAGTAGCATATGGAGATGCCTGAAGAGAAGAATACACAAATTTCAATGTAAAAAAAGATAAATAAACAGAATCTCTCTCCTCTAGACCACAGGTCTGCCACAAACTATCAGAAGTCTGAGTTCTTAGTGATCGCAAGTTGAGCAGCCTCTATCTGCAGCGCGGCTCTCCTGTAATGTTGGCCAGGTTTCAGGGATTGGTTAGCAAGCCATGCCTCTGCTATTTTAAGCCAGTGTTTTCCTTAAAGAAGGGCAGAAACCCCCTAGTATGACTCAAAGACCGAATCCACCCAGGTCCAGAAATGCTGCTATCCTCGCAGTGGCAAGAGGCTGCCGGTGCTCGTCAGCAGTCTTAGCCGCCGAGCTGCGGGGCTTTTCCAGGGCTTAGAGGCATGAATGGGCCCCGTCTGGAGCAGCCAGGATAAATCACAGTGCCTGTGGGAGGGTGCTGCCGTTCTGAGGCAGGCGACATGATCGCGGGGGCAGCCCGGGGGGGTCACACGCCTATCGTCTTTTCAGGGAGGCTCAGAGGCAGGGGCTGCTTCGCAGATTTTTCTCAGTGGAAGCAGCCAGATGGCTTGATGCTCTCGCTGAATGCCGTTCTGTCCTCCATGACTGGAAACTGCATGCCCTGCCGTAACTCGATATGTGGTTGGGGCACCATCCACAGGCTGCATGGCTCCTCACTGAGCGGCTCTACACTGCACAGCTCCACACTGCTCAGCCTCTCACTGTGCACCTCCTCACTGCACAGTCCCTCACTGCACTGGTCCTCACTGTGCACCTCCTCACTGCACTGGTCCTCACTGTGCACCTCCTCACTGCACAGCCTCTCACTGTGCACCTCCTCACTGCACTGGTCCTCACTGTGCACCTCCTACTGCACAGCCTCTCACTGTGCACCTCCTCACTGCACAGTCCCTCACTGCACTGGTCCTCACTGTGCACCTCCTCACTGCACAGCCTCTCAATGTGCACCTCCTCACTGCACAGTCCCTCACTGCACTGGTCCTCACTGTGCACCTCCTCACTGCACAGCCTCTCACTGTGCACCTCCTCACTGCACAGTCCCTCACTGCACTGGTCATCACTGTGTGCCTCCTCACTGCAGAGTCCCTCACTGCACTGGTCCTCACTGTGTGCCTCCTCACTGCACAGTCCCTCACTGCACTGGTCCTCACTGTGTGCCTCCTCACTGCACAGTCCCTCACTGCACAGGTCCTCACTGTGTGCCTCCTCACTGCGTGGCTCGACATTGCACAGCTTCTTGCTGCATGTTTGCTCACTGTGTTGCTCCTCGCTGCACGGCTCCTCACTGCGCCTCTGGCTCACTCACACAGTCAGGGAGGGGTCTGCCCCTTGCAGGTCTGTACGTACTGCCTGCATGAGGCAATAATTGCTTTAAGCGGTGAAGAATGGGGTCTCACGCCTTTTGGGGGCAAATGTTTACTGTCTTCAGTAACATTAAAGAAGGTTTTAGCTCTGCCCACCGTCTTAGGAAGCTGGTCTAAGTCTATAATTCTGTTCTATTATCATGCTCTTTCTTCTCCCCTGTTCTTTGATAAATGCTCAGAAGCAATAACAGGAGCCTGCTGTTTTGTGTTAAACATTAATTACCGTGACTCGCCTTGATTACTGCCACTTGGACTTGAATGTATGTCAAGGTTTGTCAGTGGTCTTAATGAAATCTCACTTGGTAAGTCTGAGGGGAAGAGCTACGCAGGAAAGGCAGCTTAAAGCCCCTGTTTTGTGGGACTGAATTAGCTGCAGAATCAGCGCAAGCATAAGTGTCATGCTATGGTACATTATAAAGCAGGCTTTGTGCAACAGAGCTGGCATTTTACAGAGTGTGAAAGTCAATAGGAGCACATCAGCGTCCATTTGTCCAGCTTATATATATATCAGCCAGTCTGATCTACTTCTATGAAACCGATATGCAGGGCTGAAAGGTGATACTGGGGGTGTGTGGAGGGGGGGGGGGTGACTCCCTGACAGAGACCCAACCTGTGGGGTGAAATGTGAATGATGCTGGCAGAGTGAGGGGGCACTCATGCGTTCATGGATCTTCTGGGTGTCCTCGCATTGTACACTGTGGCACTTGGAGGGAATATGTAATGCAGTGGGCAGGCCATGGGGCCAGGCCAGCCAATCAAACAGCAGGGCCATGGGGCCAGGCCAGCAAATCAAACAGCAGGGCCATTCCCCTGCTGCTCAAATTGTGTGTTTGCTGTACGACGTCAGATCCTCTTCACTAACTTTGCTTCCAAACTCATTTTTATGAGTTAGTTAATAATTATACCAGAGATTTAAATAGGGAGCAATTAACTAGTTTCTTAAGTATTTATTCCTTACAGTATTTTAGCAGTACTTGCTAATTGTTTTGCCTGTCAAGCTAGCTACAATTTTAATTCTTTTTTATTATCCTCAGTGAGGCTGTTATTATCCCATGTTAGTTACTCAGCCTGTCTGTTTTGGACAATGTCATCTTTCACTCTCAGAATACACACCTGTGTGAAATGAAATGATGATTTATTTGCCATTAGCACAAGAATGATTACAGCTACATTGTAATGCTTCTATTCTCGCATATCCCAGCATGCACCCCTTTGAAGCCCTCACACTCGTATACATTTTCGAGTGAAGTTTGAGGTCCGAGTGCAGGGTCATTTCCAGGTGGGGGGTGTTAACGGCCTCGCTCGCACGGCACGGAGATGTGGCTTTAACCTCAGGCACACAGGCGCAACCTGCTGAACCATACACCAACCTCCGTATGCGTGTATGTTCCTATGCCGACTAGAGGCTGTGCAGACTGCACAGCTGCGCATTTCCTGCATCATTCCACAGCAGCTGAACCGGCCGCTGTCAGCCTCAGTCTCCAGGCCTCAAGCTACTGCCTGAGAACGATAATAAAGTCTCGACTGTAGAATCTTTTCTGTCATATTATAATAATTTCCACGTTGTCCTCGTTGGCTGGGCAGCAGCGATTTTCAAATGATGCCGCTTCTGACAAGGACCCAGCGTGACTGTCTATTTCCCGCCGTAAGCGTTCCAGAGAGGCGCCGATTCCCACTTCTCCTTTTCCTGCAAATCAGCGCCTTTATGCCCCTAGAATGTTCCGCCGAGCACATGCGCAATACAGTGTTGCGTAATACCCCCTGCCCGTCGATGTGACATGGATTTGCCGCAGCCTGATCGAAGCGCACGTCTGATGGATGGCGGGACCAGCCCGCGCCCAGTGCGAGTCACTTGCTCCATACCTCTCGGCGTGGAGGGTTCGCTGGCTGCGCTTGTCATTGAAGGGCTGCGCTAATGAACATGCCGTGTTGTGGCACTGTTCCTGGGGAACTGGAGATAAACAGTGCCTAATCCATCATTCTTACCGGAATCACCACTCGGAGAACTGTATGGAATGTAACGCTGCATGACATGAACAGAAGGAGCGGCTAAGCGCAGAAAGTCGTCACAGAACAGAGGTTCTATCTGTGCAGATAATTAAACTAACTCAGCTGAGCCTAATTAAACTTGTCAAGGTTTCTTTCAGAATTTTAAGCTTGGTATACCTGTAAGTAATCAATCTGGCTGCCTGCAATTTTATTACAGCTTGCCATATTTAAATGAAATTACGGAATGGCAGCTTTTCAGCCGAAAGACCCTCTTGGTCTCCATGAGAACTTTGATCAAGGCGTGTCCTTGCAGCGATTCATCAGTGCACAGTGAACAAAGAAGAGCTTGAAGAGACAGGCGGAGCTGATGCTGTGCGCTGCGGTTACCTACCTGCGGCTCAATGTCATTTTCCCGGAATTCACTTTTGGGTCGGTTGGATCAGGAGCAAAGGTGTGATCTGGGAAGATGATGGGCTTTTTGTATGGCGAGTATTTAAAGTGATGCTGCTGTTTCACGCTCGTTTCTTTTTGATTGGTTTAATCTAAACCCCAGTGTGACTGCAGGTAATCATTCCAGGCAGTGAAAATGACAAAGAAAGCATTTTAAACGAAGCTCACTCTGTGACTCAGAAAATGAACAGAACAGAAAATGAAGCCGGACGCCCATTGTCATACTGACACGTGCTGGCGCTCGGTGCTCTGCTGCATTTTAGCTTCTATGTTAGTGGCGACCCTGTCTGGCTTTGGGCTCCGGTACATAGTAACCAGCCAGCGTGGGAGGTGCCAGGGAGTCTTCCTCACTAACCCTAACCTAAGCCATGAAGATATTCTGTGCTGCTCTGTTCTGGCTTCATGTGGGTCACTTTGCTGACAGGACCGGAGCACAGCAGAGTGTGTGGGCCTTGGGGCATGTCCAGACTGAGGCAGAGATGCAGGCCTCCTTCCTGTCTCCCTCATGGGACATGCCACGCCCCCCCCCCACTCATGTTCTCTGTTATGAATGAAGCACCGGCACTCAGACAGGGGGCAGGGTGCCGCTTAGGGAAAGCCCAGCCCTCTTAAATGCCTTCTGGTAAATGGCATTAGATGCTTCTCTGAAAGCTGAACCATCTCTTCCACCATGTGGTCGGGGGGTGCGGGGGGGGGGAAGGTGGCCTTCCCAAGGTGCCCTTGTAAGGTTACATTGCTCGGAGAGGGCGAAGGAGCAGGGCTGCTCTGCTGAAAGTATTCGCTGTTAGCTGAGAATCTTGTGTCATTGGTTTGATGCCCAGGCCGTGAACTGTCCTGCGAAACACAGAGCGCCGGCAGGTTCTGTGTCAGCGTCCCGGCGGAACGCGAGAACGCGATTTCAGCCCCCCTACAGGTCCATACGCCACAGGGATGTCCGGGAAACTCACAGGCACAGCCCCCAGTGGGGAGTAGTGAGGGAACAGCACGCTAAAATGCCTTTTATTAAAAATAACTGCGGAACAGTGACTGAACTCCATAGGAAACCACAGGATACCAGTTCAGGAGCGCGTGGCTGGTGTGAAAGTCAGTACGATTCATTTCAGTCAGCTGGTCTCACTGCCCAAAACAGACAGGAGGTCTATGTCACACGACTTCTGACCAGAAGATAAAACAAGCTAAACATTTTAGGGCACGTCCTGAAGGCTGTTTAGCTGTCATCTGTGCACCAATGTGTCTGTTTATTCCCATCATTTCCCACTCCAGAAGTCTGTCATACGTAAGAATGGTGTAAACTAACCCCCACCACTGCCACAGCCCCCCCACATTTAGGCAGAGTGCTGCCGCCCACCCCCTCTCTGCAGGCCCGGTCCTGCCATGTGGAGGGTGGGAAGCAGCCTGCTTCCCCTGCATGTCCTACTCCGATAAGGACAGAGAGAGCTGCTGACACCAACCCCAGGGCCAGTGGGACGGGAATGGGGGGGGGGGGCGCATGATGAGTATTAAAGTAAATTCAGTTTTGTTTCGCAGAAATATTCCTGTTAAGCACAGACATTTCTTGAAGAACCACAGCCTGATGAATGGCGTCACCCAGGGGGGTTTGAGAGTGGAAAAGCTACATCCATCTTCCAGCCACTTATCCAGTGTTATGGGAGGGGGGGCTGGAGCCTGTCCCAGGAAGCAAGGGGGACACTACAGACTGGATGTATGCAGTCTATTACAGGGAACGGGTAGGGGACACCACAGACAGGATGGCAGTCCATCACAGGGCACGAGGCAGGGGACACCACAGACAGGATATCAGTCCATCACAGGGCACGAGGCAGGGGACACCACAGACAGGATGGCAGTCCATCACAGGGCACGAGGCAGGGGACACCACAGACAGGATGGCAGTCCATCACAGGGCACGAGGCAGGGGACA
>JABFEA020000010.1:22057640-22073993 GCA_019775915.2 Cyphomyrus plagiostoma | reverse complement strand
CATCCACCGGATCTGATCTGATGACCTTCCGGCACAGACTTCTTACCCACTGACCTATACCCCGCCCGCCATTATATTCCACAGTCCAGATTAAACATGCTAAGAACCATCAAGGCGCATTTTGCAAGGTGCATTTTGGTGCATTAGTAAAAGCCAAACAATCATTAAGCTGAACAGTCCCAGTGTGCCGAGTTTTTAATACACTATAAGATAATCATTCACGCCTTTCATTGAGACTGAAATCGGGTCTTCCAGAATGAAAATCTCAGCAGGAATCGTAAGACAATCGCAAACAGGGGCATTCTCAAAATAGACTGCTCCGCCCCCTTTCATGCCAGGGAGGATGGAGGAGGACCCAGCCACGGGAACAGTGAGCAATAGATGCATAATTGGGAGTGTGCCCCGGAGTGTGTAAGCATTTATCAACGCAGGTGAGGAGGAGGCTCTGGTCTGTGCGAGCGTCAGCCACTAATGAGAGCAAAGCAGCGAAAGCGTCCATCCCTAGGGCCTGCATTCCAAGCCAGTGGTCAGGACCACTGCCCTGCTAATTACAGCCAATGTGTCATAGACCGGCTATTGTGCCTCCTTCTCCCCTGACTTGCCAAGACACTTACTCTGAAGCGCGTGCTAATCTGCAGAGCAGCAGGGATAATGAGCCCCGCACGATGGCTGCTGTCGGAGGCCAGCAGAGCTGGCCAGAGACCGTCTCTCCTGTTTTAGCAACCCTGGCATTAATTCCCCTGCCTGTGATTGATGTCTCTCTCTCCCAGATGGGAGATTAGAGATTTGGCTCTGTGCAGCTGACCTCCTGGATTGCATTACAATAAACATCCTGGAAAATTCTGCAGGATTTTCGATTGCGTGATCGCCAACATTCAGACAGATGTCTGGCAAAGGATATGCTTAGCTGAATATATACCGAGAGTTTAGGAATACTGCAGCCTGTCATCTACCGCTGCTTGAAGAGGAAGGACACTGTGAGTTTTTTCACTTCCCAATCTTCTCTTACTTGGGCTATGTGTCCAAAACGTTGTTCATTCAGGAATTCATGGTAAATAGTCGAAAAGATAGGAAAAAGATTCAATAAGCCTGAGGAATGGGGACAGAGAAAGGAAGGAATGATAGCTCACTAATGCAATAAGTGAAGTTAGTTCAATTGGGGAATAATTGGTCAGGGATAATCATCCTCATTAGCTGCAGGGTAATTACGTTATCTGCTTGCTTAAGAGACACTTATCCAAAGTGCTGCACGCATTTTATCTGCTGATATGCTAGGATGTTCCCTCGGTCAATACTGACCTTTTTTAAAGGACATAAAATTCATTTCTCCCTGGATCTGTACCTGCAACAGCAACATCGTAGCCCAGACCTATATTTAACCTGTACACCATGTTCGGTCTACAGGCTTATAACGCACAGCAAATGCAATTATCATATTAAATACTGAAAACAGAGACTTCTTGTAGATTGTAGCTTAAAATATTTAAGTTTTACTTGCAGTGAAACCTCACCAGAATGCATGCAACCCCTGCCAGAAGCCACCTTATTGGAATATGGTGTAATGTAACTGGGAGTCAATGCATTAAGCAAAATTGCGCTGGACAGGCCCCAGTCCCATGGGCTGCGGATGGGTGTGTCACGCTCACCTCAGAGCCGGGAGAGGATGGAGGGATGGGAGGGTGGTGTAGCTTGTAAGGCTGGCTTGTATGCATATATCATGAAAAGGGCTGTGAATGTGTAAACATGGTGTCCCAGAGACCATTGATTGACTGGTAAAGAGATCAATATGAGCTTTACCTGGTAATGGACCTCATAACATTATGGGTGTTTGGAACATTGATATATGCATGCATGCCACGTTATAATAGAAAATACACAGAACATGTGCTGTGGTGTCCTTTTTGGTGTACTAAGGCGGGGTGCAGAAACAGCAGTGCTGGTTTCCTCACTTCCGTCTCGTTTCATGATGTCATTCCTCCGGAGGACATGACCTACATGGAGAACAACCTCATATTTCCGACAGGAAGAGGAAAAGCGATACCATCTCATATTTTCATGAGAACTTTGAAATGCAGGATCGTTATTGAGAGGATGTGCGAGCCAGTCTCCTTCTAAGGAGCTCCTAGCAGCTAACAGCTGACCTGCTGTCTTGAGTGACCCAGCTTTTATGAACCTTACAGTCTCACAGCACGATTATAACAGGAAAATAGCCGGTTGCATGTTAGTACTCCTACTAAGAAAAACTCAGACTCCCACAGGCTTGAAGCCATTTAAATCAAGCTTCTGATACCTTAGAAGAACTCAAAGCCCTGAGTTATTGTCTTTGAAGAAGAAAGCACTTTTATTCCCCAGAGTCTTCAGGACAGTAGGAGATTCCAGGAGTAGAATATTGTCTAAGACTCCAGTAATAGAGAGGCAAAGTGACACTATGTATTACAAAGCAGCAGCCAACCAGACAAACCAAGAGCCGTAATGCACTTTCCCTCCTGGTTCCGGGTTCCTGGGCTGTCTCAACTGGGAACTTTTGTAGCTCCTGTCAACTTTTGCATGTCGCTTTCCGAACGCAGAACATGAAAAGTGAATAAGCATGAGAGATGCAAAAATGTTTGTAAGTAAAATATCACACAATTTCATACTAAACTATACTGCTACCCCAATACAAGGGAGGATGAACAAGTCATTTTATCAGTTATTGTCAGTTTTTGGGCGGGACTAAAAAATATAAAGACACAAGCAAAAAAAAAGGTATTTGTTAATGTAACGTAATGCAGATAAGACACAGAATAATTCCATTTGCTCCATTTTGCTGTACTGCTTCACTCTATTTTCCTTGCACGCCTACATAACTTTCAAGTTCGTTTGAAGGGATCTATAAATATTTTACAGGTAAAATGCCATTAAGCAGATGCTAGCTGAGTAAGTGTCCTGATATACAGATTATCATACAGGCATCCATGTTTACACCTGGGAGTGACTCCTGTGACACTATCAGGGATTAATAGTTAGTGAATCGTCATTGACTAGTCATGCCTATGCTTGATTCAATTTCACCATCCACAATTCCACATTTATGATATATCTGTCACACTCTAACTGGCTCCTCATTCTTCCAGTTCATTCTTACAGCTGTCTTCGTATCAAGTTTGAAGAATAATAGTAAAAACATAAGACTTCCATGTTTTAGCAGTGTCATGAATAGGGCTGGGCGACAAAATAGCGACGATAATTATCACGATATAATTTCCCTCTATATCAATGTGACAAACGCTCGACATTATTTCGATGTAATTTAAGGTCAAACATGTCGCTGGCGACATACTTTACATAACAAAATGATGACACTTTCACTATGGTCAGGATCAGCAGTGAAGCAGAAGCGCTACGTAGCTGTAAAAATAGGGGGTTTATTGAACAAATAACAGAATTCATTAGGGCAGGTAGGCAAAATCCAAGAGGATAGCCCCAAGTAATAATCCACAGAGAATTAAGAGATAATCAACAGCGGCGTATTTCAGCTATGGCTAAAATAATCTTCTACCTCTGGCTCCTGAAATGCAAAATAATGTTTGGTGGTGATGGCAAAAACGACACTTTGTGAACCATTTACAATATTTTTTGAGCCCACATGGCACTTTTGGCTTCCCTTTTGGCATGCTGTGAGCCCTTTTTTGAACAGAGAACTCCATCTAGTGCAGTGTTTTTCAACCTTGGACCCCCACGTGGGAGTCACCAGGAATTCAAATGAGGTCCCCTGAAATGTCTAGTACCTGATAAAAAAATTGCTGATAAAAAATATTTTTTCAACTAATTATTATTCTTTTAAAAATTATGATTAAAACACCATATACAATCTTAAACAACTGTATTCTTTCACGTCCATAAATATCAATAAACATGAATGAATTCAAATAAAATGATCGCGATCACCTTCAGCCTTGTAAAGACAAGCTTGCCTAACTGCACATGTCAGGGAAACCAAAAATCAGGGAAAATAAAATATGTGCACTAATCTGGCTTCTCTGTATTTGCAACACGGTATAACAAACATGATCAAAAATTAATTCTAGAAAAAAAATGTCTATAGGGTCTCCAGAAATTTCTGATGTCAAAATTGGGTCACAGGCCAAAAACGGTTGGGAACCATTGATCTAGTGGGGTCGAAAATAGAGCAGATTGTTCCAGGCATTTTGGCCATCTCTACTGTCTGGCAAGTGTTTCTCACGTTCTGTAGATAAATAATAGTTTATAACTACGATTACCCATTTTATCTCTTCAGTTTTAACTCAGGAGTAAAAAAAAATCAGCCTTTAAATAAGAAAGAAAAAAAACGATTAGACATTTATCGTGATATTTGTCACTGTGTTTTGTTTATCGTGATTTTTTGGCCATACCGCCCAGCTCTAGTCATTACTGGTCTAATGGCAGTTACTGGGCAGTTACTGGCCAGACAACAGTTTCTAGCCTGATAGCAAATTATTGACCTGATAGCAGTTGCTGGTCTGATAGTGGTTACTGGTCTGATGGCGGTTTCTGATCTGACAGTAGTTACAGATCTGACAGCGGATACTGGTCTGATGGCGATTACTGGTCTTACAGCAGTTACTGGCCAGACAACAGTTACTGGTCTGATAGCAGTTGCTGGTTTGACAGTAGTTACTGGTCTGACGGTGGCAACAGGTTTGCCTGCGGTTACTGGTCTAGCAGTGGTTACTGGTCTAACAGTGGTTGCCTTCTGGCTCCCATTTCACATCTGTGCTCTTGCTTGGCTGCTGTCCCAAATACCTCTGCCCCCCTTCCCCCCCCCCCATCACCACTCTCCCACACGCCCTACAGCACTGAGATACTTATTACAGGAAAATTATGAGCAATTTATTTTCGCTGTGAATGTCACTGTTTAGCCACTGTATTTTCTTCTCTAAAACAAACCTCGGGCTGTCCTCCATTTTGGAATGACTGCCATTAACCCTGACGCTGGGCCCTCCCAGTGAATATAGCGCATTACACGTCTGTGCCGTGCAATGAGTATGCTGTGAGCAGCAATGTGTGGCGGAAGTCGAAAGCAATCCGTGGAATATTAAGTTATGTGGTCTCCGTATTTGTCCTTGTGCAGTGCAAAAAATGGTAGCTCGGAATTATACTTAGAGGGGTGACTATTTCATAAGTGCCTACCATGAAGCACAGGGGGATGACCTAAATTAAAGATGGATGGAAGAAGCAGTGAGGGTCCAGCCTCGACAGTGTGGTATTGATTCAGGGGCCCCACTTGTCACTCAAGCGGCCTCGGAGCCTTGAGAGTTTGATACTGATTCAAGGCCCCCACTTGTCACTTATTTGGCCCCTGAGGCAGTGAGGGCCCAGCCTCAACAGTATGATAGTCATACAGGACCCCCACTTGTCACTCATGTGGCCCCTGAGGCAGTGAGGGTCCAGCCTCAACAATATGATGGTGATCCAGGGCCCCTGCTTGTCACTTACGTGGCCCCTGAGGTAGCAAGAGCCCAGCCTTGACAGCCCGATACTGATCCAGATCCAAAATAATTTTGACACCTACAGAAATAAGACACTAGCTGACCGATAAGCAGTTGCTCCTGCTGCACTGCTCAGGGAGGCAGGTGTGAGTTGGCGTATCATGCTGGATCCACTGTCAGGCATAATGGCTTCCCCTCCACTGCCTGTCTGGAAGAGGGGGCTTCGGGCTGGTGTGCAGCAGGCGAGCTGGAGCCAGGGCGTTGGGCCTTGTTCTGCTGCCAATCTGGGCCAGGGCTCCCGGGAAGCAGCACACTCACATGGCCGCATGCATAAATGATGTGCTCGACTGGTTCACGCTCTCCTGCTTCCTGCATGTGGGACATACATTGGTGGTGGCCATTAAGCCGGTAGGGCTTCCCTGTTCCAGTGTCAGAAGTTAAGGAATGAGATAAAGGATGTGTGTTCATTCCCCCACGAGCGGATTACCGGTAAAACGATGGATTATGGGGGCAGCATGGTGGAGCAGTGGTTAGCATTGTTGCCTCATACCTCTGGGACCTGGATTGAAGTCTCCACCAGGGTTCCATGTGCGTGGAGTTTGTAGGTTCTCCCCAGGTTGTTGTGGGGTTTCAGGCTCAGATTAATTGCAGTTGCCAAATTGCCCAATGGTGTGCATGGTCAGTGAGCGTGCCCTGTGATGGGTTGGCGCCCCATGGTTTATTAATGTGCCCTGTGATGGGTTGGCACCCTATGGTGTGTGAGTGTGCCCTGTGATGGGTTGGCGCCCCATGGTGTGTGAGTGTGCCCTGTGATGGGTTGGCACCCTATGGTGTGTGAGTGTGCCCTGTGACATTTATTAAAGAGAATTTTAGGAGAAATTAAGCTAAGCTAAGTACCAAATCCTCAAGCTAGTTTTCTGCTCTCAGGACGAAGGTTTGTGTGAAGGAAAGGTGGCTGGAATAGGACAAAGGGTTAAACGAGCCCACTGAAATTTAGTATCACGCTGAAATTGCACGCAGCCACGTTGTTTCAGGCAGAATCCCTTCCAGCCTGGAGAGCAACATAAATCTCACAACGTACAACGTGTGTTTGTAATATGGGCCTTTAATCTGTTTGCTGCCTGCAGCACCTTCGAATGACTGTCACTGCACCTTTCTCCATGTGCACCGCTGTCACTCGATGCTCCTTCATACAAATAGCCTCTAGGAAGGAGCAAAGAGAGAAATTCATTAGGAAGGGGATCTCTAAATGATGGTGGGGGGGAAGAGGAGACCAGTCTGTGAGGTAAGACTATGGCAGTGGCCCTGTCTGTCTGACCTCCTGAGATGGAGACGCTGCCCTTGTTTGCTCCTCATTCACTCCTCATTGGCTCCCATGCATGGTGATGCACCTTCTCAGTGCTCTGCTCTAATCTGATTGACCAGGCAAGTGTGACCATCATTTCAGCGTTGACTTGATTTAGAGGCGAGTGAGAAAGTAGCCAGCAGTTCTCCTATACCCTTCAAATGGAAGGGGCCGATCGCATTATTTGTCCCGGGAGGAATTTGCCCAGTGGAAGCGTGCCTTCTACTCGGAACCTGAGAAAGTGCTGGAAGATCACTGGCTTTGCTTACTACAGCACATCCGCCCCCCTCTTAGTATGTCAGGGTGTTGCCAGTGAACGGGGGGAGGTGTCTGTCTTCTACCCTGCACCTGCCACTGAAAAGTCAGGAGGTAACTCTCCTGTTGCCCCCATGAGACCCTGACGCACCTTGTACATCAGATCCCTCTGTCACCTTTGCCACAGCATGGTGCTGTAGAGGGAGCGGCTGTTCTCTCACGCTCTTGTATGATTGTGGGAATGAAAATACTGATTAGGCCTCATCATCAGTCGCCAGGGAAATGACTTCTTCACAGCTTTGAGATACACTGCAATGCAGTGCCTTGGGAGCAGCATAGGGTTATGGTGACTGACGATGCAGCTAAATGATGACGACGTGGCCCGCAGGCAGCTGAGGGACACATTTGGATACCCATGCATCTTGGCATAGATGCAACCCGGCGCCTAGGCAAGGAGGAGCTTGTACGTCTCTGGCAGAGACAGACCAGGGCATTTTAAAGCAAATCCTCCCCTTATGTGAGCTGGCAGAGCCAAGCCATTGAGGTGAGGTAACACAAATGCAAAGGCTGCAGGTGTTGGGTTGATATCCCTTGTGAGATTCAGAAGTAGGGGGTTTCGGGTGAAAATCTGCAGCTTTTTTTATAGATGTGCTATTTATAGAGGTGATAATTGAACTGCTGCTTTTAAAACATGTGAACAGAGCACTTCATGCTCTGTTAGTCAGGAGACTTTTGCTCTGGAAAACCAAAGGATTCTCCTTGCAAAGCTTTTCATGCTCCACAGATGAGATGGAAACATATCCGTGCATAAGAACACTTGTGTTCTTTGTACCATCTGAACAAAAGGCCTTCTGCTCGTTTCCCCTGTCTCCCCTACTTTAGGATAACGTTGACCTGGGGGACCTCATGTTTTCGCTGTGCTATCTCCCCACTGCTGGTCGGCTCACCATCACCATGATCAAGGCCAGGAACCTGAAAGCCATGGACATCACAGGGGCATCAGGTTAGTGCTTGGAGGTCCTTTCAAAAGCTGCTGCACTGTGAAGGTGCTCCTATAGTTTGCCATTTTATCAGCTGCTGCAGTGTGAAGAAGCTCCTCTGGTTCGCTCTTTCACAAGCTGCTGCACTGTGAAAATGCTCCTCGTTCACACTTTTATGAGCTATTGTAATGTGAAGGAGCTCCTCTGGTTCTCTGTTTCACACGTCGCTGCAGTGTGAAGGAGCTCCTCTGGTTTAGTCTTTCACACGTCGCTGCAGTGTGAAGGAGCTCCTCTTGGTCGCTTTTTTGTGAGCTTCATCTGTTTGAACGTGCTCTTCTGATGTGCCCTTGTATGTTCATATGTTCACCCGTTTACATGGACCTCACACATTACAGTAAAACCATAAAACATAAAGTTGTTACTCCATGGGCTTATTCTCTTGACTCATATTGCTGTCTGTCCACAGATCCATATGTAAAGGTCTCTCTAATGTGTGATGGACGCAGACTGAAGAAGAGGAAAACATCGATCAAAAGGAACACGTTGAATCCCATCTACAACGAAGCCATAGTGTTCGATGTCCCTCCGGAAAACATCGACCAAATCAGCCTTTTGATTGCCGTTATGGACTATGACCGGTAGCCTCCTCCGTCTTTCATGAATATTTATGCATCTTTTGACCATGTTCTGTCACCCTACTAAAGCTTGCGAGCAGAAACTAACAGGAAAAGATACAAAAACAGCAGCTCTTAATGAAAGCAGGATATCTAAACAGAAATGTTTCCCTCATGCTCTTTTCTAGGATCCCTTTATGCCTTTACACCCCACAGCTTAGTCAGCGATGCTCGCTGAATCCATTCTGCTTTTCTCTTAGCGTGTCTGGCAAGAGAATGAAAACAATGCATCCCGGTGTTTGTAGCTCAGTGAGAGGCTGTTCCCAGCCTTTGGAAGGTTGGTGGTTCAAATCCCACAATTGGCAGAGTGATTTCACTGTTGGGTCACAGAGCAAGGGACTTAACCCCAGTTGAATGTCGCTTTGGATAAACGGATCTGCTAAATAAATGAAAGGTAAACGTGTTGCTGTGAATGTGAGAAGCGCTGGCTTTAAGAGTGCACTGTCTCTGGCCGCTTTCACAGCGTAGGTCACAACGAGATCATTGGTGTGTGCCGGGTGGGTAACGATGCTGAGAACCTGGGTCATAACCACTGGAGTGAGATGCTGACATACCCCCGCAAGCCCATCGCACACTGGCACCCTCTCGTGGAGGTAGGAGCCACCAGTCAGCCCTTTCCTCTGAAGGATACACATTTACTCGATTCTAATGGAAACACTAATCATGCGCTTTAAATACCAGTGACATCATTTGATCAGTATAATAAATTACACCCAGGAAGAATGTTACCCCCAGCCCATAACATGTTGAGTCTGCGATTTAACTGCCCAGAGGCTGTGATAGCTGTGTGTCTCTTCCCACCTCAGTTCCTGCTGCATCGCTTTGAAATCTCACTTTGACTCACGCTGACCTGTAAGACCGCCAGTCTCATCTATAATTCAGCATTCCAGAGGCCAGGCCTTTTTGGTCAAGTTTAAACTCCCTTCAAAAGACACATTTATCTTTAGAAAATTTATAGCGATATTTCTGAAGGTGCCTCTTTCCTTCCTGATGGTATTTACTCTGCTTGCCAGCCACTGTGTGGCCTCTCAGGTCTCTCTTAGCTTGTATGGTGTGTTTGTTCAGCAGCATTTCCCTTTTTAATGAAAACTTTAAAAATGCTATGTCTGCAAAAGGTAGTTTCTGCTCCCCTGGCCAACAGGATGCTGGGGTCCTCAGCCAAATCAGAGAAATTCAGTTTGGGTGGTTTTTGTGTGGTTATTCTGTGAGTTGAGGTGTTTTGGCACAATGACGCATGTGGACTGAGGATAACAGCCTGGCTCACTTGCCAGAGACATCAAAGGCCAAGGTGACGAGGCCAAAAATCGAATCAAATCTTCACACCTGTTCTGTAGCGTTGAGGGCCACTGTAGCGGCCCATTTATTAAAACTGCTTTTCTTTTACGGGTCTGATTCAACCACTCGTTAGCGGATGCTGTCAGTTCACTTGTCTCTGCTGTCTTCCCCTCTGCAGTGGGTGGGGCAGGGGACCTCTGGAGGGGTCCAGGGGGGTTCCTGCCATTCCCTCAAGCCCCCCCCATCGCCCTAGCTGAAGCGGGCCGGACGGGAACTCGGAGATGGACCGCGGCTCAGCAAGGAACCCTCCCCCCCGGCAAGCTGAAGCCACCCGAAATGTTTACATCTGTGCGAAACAACTTTACTTGTGTGCCTCGGGGATGTCCTGGTCTGTCCCGGTCCACCCTGGTCATCCCCAGTCTACCCTGGTCCACCCCAGTCATCCCCAGCCTGCCCTGGTTGCATGTTTGGAACCATTGTTTTTCTATTTAGTAACAAGCAACGATTTAGGTCTGAAAGTAACTGTTTTCTACTCGGCCTTTCAGCCCATTTCGTTTCTCATGTATGTGTTTTTTGCCGTAGTTGTTATCAGTGACTCTCCGATCGATCGACGTGCATGGGTCTTCTTTCTGTTGGATATTTCTTCAGCTGATTCCTTATGTTTGTCTTTTGGAATAACATGTGAGATCCTGTTACTGGAGCTCTGATGTGTGAGGTGTGCTGTGCAAATGTATTTATAGACCTAGTATGTAAAATGTCTTTTCAGATGTCACTAATAAATATTTATATATAAAGCCTTTCACTTCAAATTTACACTGGTTTATTATGAGCTGTACTGTAGACTGTAATGCAGTGATGTTTTCCGTCTGATTTGGAGGAATTGCCCATACAGTGTTAGTTTGCACACGACTCTTGTGTATCAGACAAACACAGAGTTAGTATTGTACTTTCTTTAGGTCCGTAATAATTAAGCCATCTTTCGGTATTTATAAATCCTCAGTGCAGTATTACATGCATTCAATGGGAGTTACCGTGAAACTCACTGTAACTGCAAATGGATGCTGTGTTGGAGCCACCGGCATGTACTGAGTGAGAAGGACGGAATAAACGACTCTCAAAGCACTTCAGACCCCTGTAATGAATCCACCACACTGGCCTGTTTGCATGTTTCTGCTGCCTCTGCATTTTCGCTCCGTGAGTCTTCCCTGGAAGCACCGTTCCATATGCACGTGCCACGTGTCTACACACCTGACTTTGCCAGTTGGTCGAAGGAAACATTCCTCAGATCAGTGCTGCACCAAGCACCCCTGTAACCAAGGCCTAGTTACAGGAGAAATGGCTTTGAATCACCATGTCTGGTGAGATTCCCATTGCCATGCCAATCCTCTTTGCTTTTCTTAACACAATGGGAACCTGCCAAGTAACCGATGACAAGCTGATGATCCCAGATGAATGGGATTTTATCCACTGTTCTTACTATTGGTATCACTTACTATGATGAAGCACCATAGAAATCTGCCCTCATGTAAAGTGTTTTAAATACTAAATTTCCTCTGTCCCTCCATCTGCCCCCTCTCTGTGTGCCCCCCTCTGTCCCTCTGTCTGCCCCCTCCCTATCCCTCTGTCTGCGCATTTCTGTCCCTCTGTCTGCCCCCTCTCTGTCTCTCTGTTTGCCCATCTCTCTGTCTGCCTGTCTCTCTGCCTGTGTGATTGTCTGTTTGCCTGTCGGTCTCTCTGCCTGTCTGTCTCTCTGCCTGTCTGTTTGCCTGTCTGTCTCTCTGCCTGTCTCTTTGCTTGTCTGTCTGCCTGTTGCTCAGCATCAGTGGCAGCTTCCTTTGATGCGTACATCCCCAGCCACTAGTTACACCAAAGACTGAAGTCTCAATCCAGCCACCCCTACTGGGTCGCATCAGAGCACTTGGCGCTCACTGTCACAGGCTTCCCAGGACTGGTGTCTGTCAAAATCCATGTAGTGGGCTTTCAGTCCAGAAGAACAAAGCCCTGGCCCCATTGATGAGAGCATGAGACCTGTTGCTCACCCAGAAAGAGACTGAGTAACATATTTCTACCAATTAGAAAATGAATCGATAAATAATGTCGATAACGACATTACAGTGGGACAGAAATCACTATCGAAACGCCTTGAATGTGATGAGCTCACATAATAATTGGCAGGACTGTGACGCTCGTATGTCCATGGGGATACAAGATTTACGTGTGTGTCTTTCATGGTTACACCCTCCATGGTACAGATAAGAAGGACTTTGTTCTTTGTGAGCCATGCTGCATGCTATGTTGGCTGCTTACGCCGCCTCCCCACCCACCACGCAGCTGCCCCACCCTGCCCACTGTCGCCCCCACCCTCCACACTGGTGACTCTCCCACACCCTTCCCCTCCTGCCCTGCACACTGACTCGTCCCCCCCCAACCCCACCAAGCTGGCAGCTCCCAAACCTACTGACTCCACCCAACCAAGCCGACAAATTCCTTGCCCACTGACCTGTCGCACCACCCACACACTGGTTGTTCTCACCAGAGCATCACACTGGATCCATTATTGATCAGTGCACACATTCCCACATTAATATTAAACTGCTTTATCTTTTCTCATTTCATGGTAGCTGAAATGTCACTTCCTGTCCTATGGGAGGGGGGGCAGAGATTTTTATTTATAGCATTTTCTCTCAAATGGAACAAACCCAGGACAAGCCAATAGAGTCTGGCTGCAGATCCACTGAGGCTCACGTCCACCGACACGCAGGAAGTGACATCACATCCACTGACATGCAGGAAGTGACATCACAGATCTACTGAGGCGCAGGCATATGGTGCGTTCGTTTTTCTCTCGGAACTCGGAAATTCCGAGTTGAGTGAAATCGCGTCCGATAATCTCCCGTTCGAGCTACCCACATCTCGGAACAAACATGTTCATATTACGCAAACATGGCATGAAGTTTAAGACCCATCCCATCAACACAATTAGAGAGGAAGGTTTCCATATCCTCGCTATTATGAAAAATAAATACAAATGGGTTATTTCTATTGTCATTTTGACCCTCCAGGACCTCCTTCAGTGTTTCCTGTAGATCGTCGGCCTCCATCAGGAGAACAGCAGGTTCTGTCACCTTCACATGTATGAGGGAGTGATTCTTGTGAATCCAGCACACGGCACTGCAGAGGTCCCTCATAATGCGCGACTCCTATGACACTGGAAGTTAATATCAGGGGTCGAATGAGTTAATCAGGTGCATCTGCTAGTCAACAGGAAAAATGAGGGACACAAACCCCACACTATTACACTTTGTAGAGCAGTCAGTCACATCTTGCCCATCAGGTTTGAGAACAGCCGGAGAGGCTCCAAGTTCGCTTTCAGCAGGTGTGAAGCTTCCTCAGTCCAAAAGACAAACCTCTGTCCATGTCTGAGTATTACAAGTAAACATCACTTACATTGAGATATTGAAACATTAAGCCTTGGCAGTGTATCATCAATGGTGTCATTAATACTTGTATATGCGAAGCCTCTCCATTAGCTGAATGCACTACCACTGACGAATTAATGGAATATTACCCTAAAAATAACAAAAATATAATATTCAGCCTCCCTGCTGGGTTTCACTCGGTATTTTATATCTGACAGAAACTTCCTTCACTGCAAAGAAATTGCACTTGATTCTGCATCTGAATGCATCTCAATATAAAACACAACGCCATACATATATACTTTTCCAGACCACTGCTCATCAGTTAGGCACCACCATTTCCTTATCTTTGGCATGTCAGACTGAATATTAAAAGACAAAAACCATGCATTCAGAATGTTTGAAAGGACACATTTCTTCATATAGATAACTATGCAACATTCTACAGCGTTGAATAATTTCGACAGATGACATACCTTGGAATGAAATTCCGTTCTTTGTGTCTGAATCTACATGCATTTGGGCTCGTAGTATCATTGTCGGTTTAAACGGCCTTACTGGACACAAAGGACAATGGGAACGATTGCAACAGTTAGCACATCTTGCTAGCTGAGGCATAATATTTCTTCGACAAATTGACCTGTGCATCTGTTAGTTAAAATCAAAAACAAAAACACAGTGAAAAAGATTATGTTTGCATTTATGGGCTTTTGAAGGAGGGAGATTATTTGAATACAATTCAGCAGCACAGCGATTTGAGTCAGGCTAACTTACACTTACTGTATATACGCATTTGAGCGGCATGAAAACACTATTCAACTGATCAGAGTAATCCGCACATGAAAATAAATTAAGCTATTAACTGAAAGTAGTAACAACCTAAGGATGAACTGTGTTTTATAGCAGCCAAACAATAGCAAACAAAAAACAAATCCACTTCTTAACATAGCAAACAAAGAAGTACCCATTCTTCCTGAAGAATTAACAACTGAACATATTTAAAGAATTAAAACTGTATTTACCATTCTACTTTCCTTCACCAATGTCATGGTCAACACCACAGAAACAGCAATTAAACAACGGACGCACTGCCACCGCTTGTGAGTGAAGTATTGTAAATTATCCACCAAACATTATGCGCGTTTCGGTGGAACTTCAGTGACGTTATTTCCGGGCCCTCAGTGGACTTCCTGCGTGTCAGTGGACGTGAGTCTCAGTAGATGTCTGCAGCCAGACCCTTCTTGTACAAGCAGGTATTGATTGACATGGGACTTGTCCAATCAGAGAAATGTTCATAAAGCATTTCAGGGGTTTCCTGTCACTAGAGACCACAGCAAAGATCATGATATACCTATCGCCAATCTCCCAAGGGAGCCATTCCAGAAAGAGCCGCAAACCCTTTATTTATCAAATTCACTTTGTCGATTGAGAAATATCACAATGCAAGGAGGTCCAAAGTTGCAGCGGACAGATGCCATAATTAACCCACAGGAGGTATGGCCTGGATGCACTGTGAGGGGTTTGCAGATAAATATCCACGGCAGCCATGCAGAGCACACTAGCACTGATCTCTTCTCTGCTGAAATATGAAAAAGAAATTACATTAGCCAAATAAATCAAATGAGCAGCACGTCAAACAGGGTGGGGACCATTAGCAATGGTGGGGTTGAGCTGATGCCCCCTGACGTGGGTTATTAAAGGCTTCTCTGTCTCCACGCTCAGGCTGGGCTTTACTGAGCTGGATCTGAAGAGACTGTTGCAGAAGAAAGCAGTGAATGATTCATGAATGAGCCGCTGTCCCTCCGCACCAGGTCTGCCTGGCGGGGGGGGGGGGTTTCTATTGCATGGGGGAAGGGTTATGATACCATGAGAATAACCAGGTTCTAACCAGGATGCTTGTGTCCATGACAGCAAGAGAGGTGGTTTGGGGGAAGAGCGATGCTGCTTCTGAGATGTTGCCTGCTCACACCGGCCATGCACAGACCCCGCCGTCACGTTAGCTCACCCGGCACCCACGCTCTTCCTATTAATCCGCTAATCACTCCATTATGACGGGGTGGCAGCCTGTAAGCAGCCCGGGCAGCCGTTCGCCCTGGCTTTCCTGGGGCGGGCGGCTAAACTGAGCCGCAAGGGAGTCCCATCTGCAGCGGGTAGCGTGTGATGCTACTGGGATCCGGATGATCAAAGTCTCACTGCGACCCTCAGCAGGAGGCTAAGCATGATCTCTACAAGCGTTTATAGTTTTTGGGCCAATACCCCGAGCAGGAAAAGACTGTGTCTTTTTTAGACCTGTGCGCTCAGCACACAACTGTCAGCAGCACAATGGGCCGCACTGCCTCCCAGCCTGGCCTGCAAAGCATCATGGGAGAAATTGTGTAGCATTACGATATTCTGCTACCGAAGGGGGTCGTCAGCCAAAAGCCCCCAGACAAGCATGTCATCGTGATAGGCCTGTATGAGCCTTCCTGCAGACACCAGGAGACTTTCATTTAAAAGATATCTTAGGTGTCCTTCAATAGCAGAGGACGAACTGACAGCTCAGGAGGGGGCACAGTGGCCTTGGCATCCTGGATTGTGGATTCCAGTCCAGTCAGGAACGGTTTAAATTGTTCGGGGGCCCTAGACTGTCATAGGTTGGGGGCCCCCTAAGTGAGCCATTTGAGTTTTGCGGAGCTGAAGAAGAGGGAATTAAAAATGCTGCAGCATCTACAATATGCTAATCAAAGCGGGGGGGGCTGGCACTGAAACTTACTGATCAGGGTGGGGGCAGAAATGCTGCTGGGATAAATCAATGATCGGGGGGAGGGCGGTTTGATCAGCCAAACTTAAGATATATTATATTATGATAGACTATAATGTTTTGACCAAAATCGTTATATAAATGGTTTGGAGTGAACATTTGATCTGTACGTTTTGTTATGAATAAACGGTGGAGAT
>JABFEA020000010.1:22037875-22051859 GCA_019775915.2 Cyphomyrus plagiostoma | reverse complement strand
CCCTGCCTCGTGCCCGTTGCTTCCGGGATAGGCTCCGGACCCCCCACGACCCAGTAGGATAAGCGGTTTAGAAAATGGATGGATGGATGGATGGAAAAAAACTACCGAGCTTGAGGAAGCAAGACATTCTAAACATGAAATCATTGAGTCAAATATTTGTAAAAAAACTGTAAAATGTAACTGCAAAGCCATAAATAACTTATCATTGTTCAAAATTTCCTTCTGCTTCTTACTGCTGGCAATCTAGTGTAAGTAATACTTGGAGGGCATTAAGATCAAATGCATCTGACCCCCTAACAGAACATCAAACCCCGGTATGCCCCCACCCCCCCCCAGATGAAATGGTTAAAAACACACAGCTGCACAGTGCCTCTTGGCACATTTCAGGTACTGCGATATAATAACGCCCCGGCAGACACTGCAGAGCTGATTTCAGTACGCCACACATGACATGTATCACGTTTAAAAATCTGCATGTATTGTATAGCATTTCAGTCATTGCAGAGACAATGGACTCCAACCAGCGTGTGACAAATGTCACCCTGCATGCGATATTGTGAGTGCATTACAGTAAATTAATATAATTAATCCCCAACATTTCTATCCACATGTGAGCAGCAGCTCGCTGGAGGCAGCCAGCCTCTCTCATATCGAAAGTAATTTAATGGTGTAAAACAGGCCGACATGAATCAGGCAGCGAGGTGCCGTGTTTAGGGTCATTTTTCCATTAGCTAACAAGATTTTTTTTTAAAAAAACCTTGAATCAAACAATATATAGCAGGATTTTACAGTATATTGTTACTGCAGGTTTTTTCCAATGTTTCTGTACAAGTAAATTGATACAGGGCTCCCCAACTCCAGTCCTCTATACACCTTTCTGCGCCATTTCAGAGCTGGAGCGCCTGAATACAACACAGCGTGCAGATCTCCTTGCTCAGGAACGTCTTAATCAGCCGATTACTGGGTTTAGTGGGTGTTTCTGAACAGGGAAATCTGCAGACTGCGTTGGATTCTGCCGGTCCAACTCTGGAATTGCGCAGCCCTGATCAAATAGTAGTAACCTTGGAAATGCATATTTCCTGCCTCTTTACTTACCGCCAAGACTATAAAAACCTTTCGTGTTACCGCTGCCTGACAACAAGACAAAGGGAAGGTCTGTCATCTTTAGTGAATTAAGGTAATTCAGCAAGACACAGAACATCTGACTCTTTCATTGCACAAAGAGGCACTGTGTTATGAAAAGAGGCTGGACATTTGATGCATTTAATATAATAACAACAGAGGGTGTGGTGACTCAGATGGAAGCACTATAGCACCAGGCAGCCAGGTTTAATGTGTCCTGTCATGGTACAAAGACGTGTAATTAAGGTCCCTATTGTCTCTACAATGATGTGTGTGAATATCTGCGAGTGCGTGCCCTTCAGTGAACTGGCACGCCGGGGAGATTGCAGCTTGGGGGTGTCTGTGTAAACACAATATATTCACAGTAGAAACTACAGTCAATTGAGTGTCATTTGGGTGCTGAAATCATAGCTGCTTCCGTCAAACTACCTATGAGCAAAAACGGCACCTTAAATTTAATAGGACCACACACTTTTCTCTAATGACTGTTTGTGCTTCATTTCATACTTACTCCTTGATATAAGTCTAGCTAAACAACCAAATTAATAAGCTTAAGAGCCTGTGCATTCATAGGCAGGTCGATATGTGGTAGGAAATAGGTCATATACAATATAAGAAAAGAAATTCATATTATAGAAATACCAAAGTAACCGCCCAAATATTCTACACATTATATGTCAGGAATGTTTGAATATCAGGTATAAGAATAATAAAAAGTGAAATAATGCAAGGTAAAAATATATGTTTTTAGCATCTAGGTTTGTGACAGAGCCCCCTCTGGTGGTTAGATTAGGCAACGTACAAATAATCAAGACCAAAGTTCCAGGAGCAGCTGCTACATGATTTTGCTTCAAAGATTAACTGAAGAAAAGCTATGCAAAGCTTGCAAGATATGGCTGGCAAGGTGCTGAACTCAGAAACATGTTCTTGTCACCAGAAGCTCGGCCTTCTCGGTTCATCGTGGCTGAGGCATAGGGACCCAAATTATTCTTTCTATCCATCCATTACCTGTAACTGATTGTCCTATACAGGGTCATGGGGGTTAAAGGAGCCTATGAGTGCAAGGGAGGGAACAGCCCGGGATCGGGCACCAACCCATCTCAGGACACGCTGACACACCATTTAGTCACTCCTACATACCAATGGGTGACTATATTCACCGTCCAATGAACAAATATTCTGTTATGCACTGTTCTCCCCTGCCAATCATTTCTTTTATAAGAAAATAGGTATGTGACTCATGAGAAAATAAGTGATTTAACTATATTCACCTGCATGTTTTTGGACTGTGGGGGAAATCCCACAAAGGCACAGGCAGGACATGCAAAGTCCACAGATGGAGGGTGGAGACTCCAACGCTGCTCCCATAGGTGCGGGGCAACAGTGCTAATCACTGCATCGCCATACTTCTGTTTTTCCTTTTCTCTCTCTTCTAACAGGAAGTACAGAAATATGGAGCTTCTGGAATAAGCCCTCGGATAGATTCCTGCAGTCCAGATGAGTTTGGGAAGCTTAAATTTCCAAACATTATGAATACAAGAATAAAACAAATAAAATTCTTATCCAGCTGCGAATTTCTCTTCATAACCTGCAAAATGAAATAAACTCTCAAAGAAATGGTACGATAATAATGTGTGTTTACATTCCCAAGAGCTGACGAGGCATTATTGAGGCTCTGATTCAGGGGACAGTGGGACACGGACTTCTTTAGAGAGCATGTCAGCCACACGCAGACTGTGGGGGGGGGGGGCATGTGAGTGGCTCAGAGGGGCAATGAAGCCACATGATGTGGGCTAATGGTGCATAAGAGATGATTAGAAGCCTGTGCTGGCAACGGCGGCCTGGATCGCCTCTGCATCTCTATTACCCGGAGGCTTGGCTTCACAGTGCTGGTCTGAACCAACAATACAACAGTGGCCTGCTAATGGATTATAGTGGATCTGGGCTGAGGCATCAAGCCTGAAAAATCCCACCTCGGTCTAAAGGCTGTTTTCTTAAATAAATAAGAAGAAATGACTGGGGAGAGAGAACAGAACAGAACATAACATTATTATGTATTAGTTCATTGCACGCAAGCCCTATTCTTGCTCTCACGATTGGCCTGTTTGTGCAGTGAGCCTTGGCAGTGATACTGGTGGGTATCAGTATCTGCCAGATATTTCTTTCTACCACTTGGTCATATGTGTTGCATCCTGCCCGCCATGTCCGCCTGACCCTCCTGTCTCCTCCCTGACGTGGCTCTGATGAGCCACACCTGTTGCTTGTTACCCCTCGTTAACCTTTGTATCTAAGTACCTGTTTGTCTCGTCACCCCCGGTCCGGTCATTGACGTCACTCCTCCTGTCTGCCCGTGTCCCTCCCCATGCTCGCCTTCTTGTTTTGACTTCTCTTGTTTGTCTGCCTGTTTTCCCTTTTTGCTTCGAGTCTTTTGTCCCGCATGCTGCGACAATGTGACTCTGTATGACAATGTGATCTCTGTATGCACGCTGACCCTCAAGAACTGCGCCAAAAACGCCGCCAGCCGCTGGATGCGTTCTGAGGCTGAAGCACGCCTTGATATTTAGCGTTTTCTGATCTGTCTGTGTCACATGGCTGTCTTCTGGCTATTCTCACTGGTGAATCCGGGCCATCATCACCAAGCAGATCTGCTTTTCATTTCAAGTCACCTGGTTTTTATAGAGCCTTCTGAGGCGCCCATTTCCGATGGGGATCTGCAATCGGAGCCACGCACTCACATCTGGAACACATTCGTTCTTGGAGTGAGGCGACCGCCCGCCTGCGTGATACCGCCTCCCGCAAGATCAGCTGGAGGCGTCTTCTTTGGGAGATTCAGCCAGATGTGGGGAGGCTTCAGCTAGCCGAGAGCGCTCCAGAGTGAGAGAAGCTAACGACAAAGTTACTGGGCTGAGTCTGCCTGAGCTGTGACTTGCGCTAACAGCGTGCCCGCCCCCCTCGCCATAGCCTCACAATGTATACACGGTGGGTTTTGCTAGCGGCCGTGCTCCTGTCCCGGCGGATCGGACACGCTCAGAGGATGACGCAGGAAATGGTCATGATGCAGTACTTTGACAGACGACTCTCCGAACTTGAGGTAGGAGTGGGACATATACTTCAGCAGTCACATCAGATCAAGCTTCTGAAGTCTGAGAAGAATCTACCTTATTAAGCGAATGTGATTAGTGCTTTCCTGGAATGTGTTCTTCCTTTCTAACATCCAATATGCAACTAATACTTTCACATAAGTTCATATCAAGTTCCTGATACTGCACAAATGCTGGGTATATGGGGGTGGCAGGGTGATGACAATAAGCAGATTTTAAAGCAGAGGTGTCTTTGCTAAGCGCTGCGATCACCCGCAGGAACGCGTTAACAGATGCGACCAGAGTGTACAGACATACGAGCAGAAGCTATACGACATCGGCAAACACCTGCGCGGACACTTGGACGGTCTGGGCGTCTTCAAGGCTGAGATGAAGAGCCTGATGGACAGCGTGGTGATGAGGGTGGAGCGGACGGAGAGGGACATCGAGTACATGGAGCAGAAGAGCCCCCTGCAGCCTTGCGTGGACGTCGACGAGGCCGTCCTGGAGGAGCAGGTGAAGGAGGCTGAGAGGGAGACCAAGAGCAAGCTGGAGCAGAAAACAGGTAGTGAGAAGATGCAGGGAGGAGGTGACCTGTGGTCACACGGAGAAGCTTAGGGTGCAGAGGACCAAAACGCAAAGTGGGCGTCCACACAGCAGTATCTGCTGTAATTGTTATGTTATTAATATAAAAAAAAAACATGAATGAATCATCAGAAACATCTGTAATTCAATAATATAACTTACATGCTAGATAAATATTTTAGTTGTAAGAAGATAGGCAAAATAGGAAAAACTATGAATATGTGAAAAGTGTATTCATATCAGAGCTGTACTAGACTTAACATTTACCCATTACGCTGTGTGAACAGCTAATGAAACCAAGATCAGTCAGTTTGTTCTGCGCACAGCATTCTGGGTAATGAATGTCTCCTGTGTCCTGGATAAGCAAATCTCTGAAGTGCAAACATTTATATATAATTTTTTTGTCTGAATTATGCATTGGAAAAAACATCAGAAGCAATAAGCTGATCTTTCTGGGTAGTGATTTCAGCACACAGTCTGTTAGGTGTGTCTGTCTGGAGTTTGGACTCCTAGTAGCGTTCTGCCTACTTTCCACAGTTCAAAGCCTTGTAGTTCAGGTGAATTTGTGCCATTAAAACCCCTCAACCACCTCTCCACTGGAGAACAGGTTGATGAAAATGAGTTCATATAAAAGCAAGATAATTCATTAAAAAAAAACAAATGAAAACAAACAACAAAGTCTCTAAAAATGTGCTGGATCTGCAGGTTCTTATCAATGCTTAATGGCTTCTTCAGAATTCCAGACACACCAGAAAATGTCACCTTCTATCCAACACTGTGGTTGAGCTCCAAGCAAACAGCTGCACAAACACAGCGTTTGGCTCACTGACAAAACGAAATGTTTGCGTCTTTACACTGACAGACTGTGATGCGGTGATCAAGGGCGTGAAGTCGCTGAAGATCCTCAAGCGAGCCGGGGAAGCCCAGGGCTCCTGGATGAAGGACCCCAGCAAAGGCTCCTCCAAGGTCTACTTCTTCAGCGGGACCGGGAACAGCGCCTTCCTGGAGTTCAGCAGCCTTCAAGCTTTCACTGAGCAGAACTCCACCCAGGGGGCGCTCAAGGTCCAGCTGCCCTTCCCCTGGCAGGGGACGGGCCACGTCGTGTATCACGGCTTCGTTTACTACCACAAGGCTGGTACAGCCAACGAGATCGTCAAGGTGCACATCCGCAATGGCACCTTCAGCGACAACATGCTGCTCCCGGGGGCTGGGCGGCTGCCCGCCTACTCGTTGACCCCCCAGACCATCATCGACCTGGCCGTGGACGAGCTGGGCCTCTGGGCCATCCACGCCGACCCGGACTTCGGGGGGAACCTGGTGATCACCAAGCTGGACCGGTCCAGCCTGGCGGTGGAGCACACCTGGGACACAGAGTGCAAGAGCCGGGATGCAGAGGCGTCCTTCCTCATCTGCGGGACGCTCCATGTGGTGTACAACTCGCGCTCCGGTGGGCGCTCCAGCGTGCAGTGCATGTACGACATCCACGACACCTTCCACAGCGTGGAGAGCCCAGTCTTTTTCTTCCCCAAACGCTACTCGAGCCACTCGAGCATGAGGTACCACCCCAAAGACAAGCAGCTCTACTCCTGGGACGATGGCTACCAGACCATCTATAAAGTGCAGACCAAGAGGAAAAATGAGGTCGCGTCAACCTAATTCACAGGCAAAGGCACCATCCAGTAGCATTAGGGGACAACCAGATTCATACAGTAACATACTGATGTGATAGACAACAGCAGATATCTGGCACCAGAGTATCGCCACGGTATGCAACAAATATTAAAGTTTGAGAAAACCCCCTCTACTGGTCTTTCAGAGAAGTGCATATGCGGAATGCGAGCGTTGCAAGATAGACAATTTATACATAATTCACGCTGAGTAGCTACCGTATTTAATTGTCTGTCAGTGACTTGATTTAATCAGAAGTTACACTGAAACACATTTTATGGTTCATTTATGGTTTGCGTGGCTTAAATTACATAATCGCTATAACTGCACACCAACGCGTATGTTGTATCATTGTAATATACTGCATTTTTGCAAGCATAACTGAAATATATATTGTAAGAAATTTTACATTTCAAAATAAAAAGCAGGTCCTTCTTCTGTTGTGCTTTTATTTAAACAATTTATTATAACACAATAATATACATATATTTCATAGGAAAAAAGACAAACATTAAAAAAATGGCCAGACATACTATTGCTGGACAACTTTCACTGTCGCCATCTCCGAGAAAATCAACATAATAAACATATGTAAACTGTCAGTGAAGTGAATTACTCTTGACAAAAACAGCATAGGTCTATAATATGTATAACAATAGGTCTATAAAAGATAGATAGATAGATAGATAGATAGATAGATAGATAGATAGATAGATAGATAGATAGATAGATAGATTTGACTATATAGCCTATATTATACCAAAATGGGCTTCCTTAAACATCTGTTTAACATCTGTTTGGCTCGGGATCTGTGTCCCCCTTAATTATTTAACACAGAGCAGAAAACCCATTCCTCACATCTTCAAAAGAGGCTATTAAAAGATGTGCCACTTAAAATATTATTTTCACAGCTGCGGCTCTCGGTCGCGGTTTTATTCTGAAAAAAATACATATGTAAATGTTTCAATTTAACTGTACTGTATGTACTTTCTCACTTAAGTTACAGTACGACTCGCTGGATGCCCCTGAGCCGCTGGGGGGCGACAAAATGTTGCTAAAAATTCCCAAAATGCGCGCACTGTTCAAATTTAATACTGTATAGTACAACACTACTAATCTTCGTGTATGCATGAGCATGAAACATTTAAAAAGCATTACTGACTTCAGGTCTACATGCTAATATGTCATTATTCTGTTATATATTTGGAGGGCTGCACTGCGACCTCACACCTCAATGGCTGTGGGTCCTCTATATGTATGTGTACATGTCCGGTAATGGACAGGCATCTCGCCCAGGGTGACCCCTTGCCTCGTGCCCTGTGATACACAGGCATCCCGTCCTGGGTGACCCCTTGCTTCGTGCCCTGTGATGGACAGGCATCCAGCCCAGGGTGTCCCCTTGCCTCGTGTCCAGTGATGGACAGGCATCCTGCCCAGGGTGTCCCGCTGCCTTGTCCACTTTGCTTAGTGAGGAAAGTTTCTCTTACCACCCTGACCAGGATAACTGGATGGATGATAGATGGATTATTATATATGGGCTATATTTATTGCTGCAAATTTCAGTGCATTTATGATTAAAGCTAATACACTAATCTCCCTCTGAAGGATTTTGATTGTTTTTGTTTCTGGTCATACAGTAAATGCAGTCCGATCATCTAGGACAGACAATAGCTATAGGCAGAACAGACAATCGTCTACGACGACCACTGCATTACCTGGACATCCATCCATCCATTCAACCATAAATCCATCCATCCAAACTTAGTAGCGCGTCTTGGAAAGATTGGCGGGTGCTGCAGTTACAGTTTATTCGATTGATTAGCTGCACATCTATACCGTTTAAACCTGTTGTGTGTTTCCTCAGTTCTCAGATCGCATTTTGGCATTTTTGACCATGCGGACCCTCGCGGATCGGTGCACAGCCGCCGTAGGAATCACATGACGGGGCGATCTACAGTAGCCGCGGGGCAATGGAGGGAATAACCCTGGCGGTGAGAACCGAGGGCCAGCAGAGCGCTTTACTGAGCCATTACCGGCGGGGGACGGATCACAACGAAAGGTGAGCGGCTCCCCGTTTCCTCGCTGCTCATTCTGCGGTTTGCTGGTTTCCTTTTTGCACTTGTGTCGATGTAACGTCTTTCCACGTTAATAATAGCCCAGTATAATACGTTAATCAGTCAGCATGCGTTCGCTTTTTTCCTTTTGTAAAACGCATTATAAGGTCGCTGCTTTCCCTTTCTGCAACTTTTAAGTGTAAAGTTTAACTAAAGTGCGTAAAGTGCAGCGGAGCGGCGGTTTCTTTGATAAGCCCGCAGATATCTGCCCACCTGTCTGATTAATACGCACGTCATATCGGCATAATTTAAACGATAATAATACCGTATTTTATGGCCGTTTCATGTATGTGGGCAAAATTTTAAAATGTACATACGTATGCACCGAAAATATATTTAACTTATTTGTCCACATATAACTGTTCGAAATTAGCGACTCTTTGATGTTTACTGTCTAGTTAAAAATGAAAAAGTGCGTTGAAGGGAAACTTCTCAATGAAATGTAATTTAAAAACTGCAGATCGAAACATCTGTTTCACGAGGTCCATTAAAATGCGATGAGAATTTATCAGTTTTTTAGCTTTTCTGGCCTGCACTATATGGATGTGGATGGACGGACAGATGGACGGACTCGACATGATGCTAGACTCCCAAATGCATGCATTTCCAAAGACGCACGGGGTGTACATGGCTGTTTGAACATCATGACGGTGTTTCATAGGCGGGCAAGCTGTGGCCCCAGGGACTTGTGGGAAATGAGATGCATTAGCTGGGGCTCTGGCTGTCTGAGGGGTCCTGGGGCCTGTTTCCTGAAACTTTTGCAGGCAATGGTCTTTCACAAACGTTTAGCACGTCTCAAAACCAAACCAACTAGCAAATCAACTATCAAAGTGTGGTTTATGACTTGTTAGGAAAGATTGAACTTCAAATAGATGTGCCCTTTTGAAAACGTGGCTAAATTGCATCACTTGTGCTTCCTGGTGCGTTAATGACACTTGTGTTACTGTGGTAAATTACAGCATTGATGTTCGAACATCAGAATGGGCTAAAGCCCAGCAGATGAGATCCTCACAGTGCAGATTCGTAATTACACTGTAAAATGTGCAGATGTCGCAGAGCCACGATGGTCCATCCAGATAATCGTTTAGGAATTTTCCTGGGAAGGGGGGGGGGGGTGCTTTATAATGTGCTGTTATATTCCCAGTCTCTCCTATGATAATATCATGAAGGAGCTGAAGTTTTGGGGGAAAAAAACTGTGGGTCTTAACCACACCAGTGTCATCGGCGATTACTGATGTAAGGCGGCGTGATTACGTTTGGCGCCCCCTGGCTGGAGGAAGAAGCCAAGCGGCACCTAGCAGGATAATACTGGATGAACAGAACTTGTGTTACCTCACAGAAATGATTTAGCAGCAAAACGTCAAAACTTACCAGTGGACATGTAGCATCATGGAAACCCAAATTAAGTCAAAATGGAGCCACACCAAAACAATTGTTTCAGTAAGTGTTTTAACTGTGAAGAACATATATCCAGCCTCAGTCTTAGCCACTGGTTACTTCCCTGTGAAAGATTGCCGGTGCTCTTGTATAGTGTGGCCACTGCGGCACACAGATCGACCGCGGCTTAGCAATGCTGTCATCGTGTTACTGTGAATGTGAAGGATATGGTATCTAAGAACTGCGGCCCTTTATCTGCTGGCTTCCGTAATCAGTCGGCCTGTTTCCTGCTCGCCAGCACTGACCGGCATGTGACCGAGCCTCCCGCACTTAACCATTATACATATCTGTGGTCTGAGGCTCTTTTCCACAGTGGAGGGCAGAGAAGGGATCTGTACCCAGAGGAGGGAGCATATCACCCTGTGGCTTCATGCCCCAAAACAATAACCACCACTGATTATGTTTCTTTGTGTTTTGGGAGATGCCAGAGTAAAATGCAGTAAATTTCGCCTTGACAGCCCAGGAAAGGCAGCCCTTTCACAAAGACCATAAAGAATCGGAGAGCTTTGCTTTTAGTAGGGCTGCTTGTTTTACTGTAACTGACACAATCCAACAGCAGGAACGGATTTCCAAATTACCCCATGTGTTGTGTTTCATAACTTGTTTGTGTTGAGCTGATGTTGGCATGTTTGAACAGGAGCGGCGTCGGAGTCGCGATGGCGTGCTGAGCATCGTGGCCACGGGGAGATCATGGCAGGGCCAGCGACCGTGCACCGCACTTTACTCCAGGAGACGCTCTTGTGTTAGCTGCATGCTCGCTTGCGGCCCCCTGAGTGTGTCTGCTGTGCGTGGGGCCTCTCGCTTCCCCACCTGACTGCTCGGGTGTCATTAACGCCACTGGCTGTGCTCTGAATCTCAGCTTGGCTGCCTGATTTGTAGCTGAGTGTGTGGAGAGGAACAGACTCGCATTTGGAAAAAGGAAGCGGCTGTTTCTTAAGCGATCCCTCAGCTTCAGAAGTTATGGCCAATTACCAAAGGCAGAGCCTCCGCCTAAAGTCCAGAGCTGCTCACACGGGTGGTCAGCAGAGCCCCCCCCCCCAACCGGGCTGGTTCTGGCAGCCCCGTCTTGTTATCCAGTTAAACATTATCACAATTTGATGCCTCAGCCTGTCAGTTTCAGGCTGGTCTTTTGGTTTAAGTGCTTTTTCCATTATTGTTACTGTTTTCACTTTATACTGACAGACGAGTCCTTTCTAGCTCAGACTCAAATGCATTTCTGGTGAATATTCTCATTTTTTTCTCAAAATGCACAAAACTGGTGCTGGGTTACGTATGAAATAGGAAGCACTGGAGCAGATGTCTTGTTACCAAACAACATTAACTTGTTTAATAACGTATAAGATCATATTGCAGACAGATCCTGGATTTAGTTTTTCATATTCCTATATTTCTTTCCAGCACTGTTTCCATTTTATGAAAAGTGCCAATGTAGTTAATTTGCTTATTGGTCTTGCATTATATAAGGTATATAGAGCAACATTTTCACTCACATTTCTGCATGCAGAGGTCTTTCCTCGCCGCTGGGCCAGGGTGGTTGCGCTTGTCTGATTACCAGTTAATCTAGTAGGTAAACACTGTGCAGGCGTGCCACTCTGCACGGGAACCCCGATCATCACGCTTCCTGTACGAACGTATCTCACGGTAAATATAAGAACTGATTTCTGGATATTGGTTCAAATGTTTTTATTTTACATTTTCGTTAGCCTGTTGAGCAATAGCTGGAAAGTTTTCCGTTTAAATAATTTGAATTCTATTTTCTGCCTTATAAGTAAAGTATAAGGATTTTTCTAACAGTTATTGACAAAGTGTGCTTGCAGCGTTTGCTAGGAAGCCCTGCCGACAAACGGCTGGTTCCTGGTGGCCCCGTGTTTGCACGTTTAAATTAGTCCCTGTTCTCAGAGCTTATCAAGCTTTTCTACTGTGACGATGTACAGAAACCAGACACACAAAGTTGGATCTTTGTAACATCCTTCCAGCTCAGGCGGGCATGTGACTGTTGTGATGTCACTAATCGCTTTAGTGATACCGGGAGGTGCTCAGCGGAGCCTGTCCATTCACGTCAGGAGGTTCTGCTCGCAGAGGTTTGGACGGGCTCACGTTGGAGCTGCCGCTGGAGTGCAAAGCGTAAGTTTGCAAACAGCTGATATGTATCGAACCTTCCTGCATCCGTCCGTAACCTGTTTCAGCAATAGAAACTGTAAAGAGATGCAACATGTATCCAGCACTCAGTCAGCTTAAAGTATGACGATCATTTGTCCTACATGATGAAATGTGATCAGTAAGAATCCCAGCAGAATGAAAATGAATCGCTGTGTTGCTGTTTTTTATATATATATTTGTGTGTTTCACATAGATTTATAAAAGAACGAGGAGGGGGAGTATGAGAAGGACCCCTAAAGGAATGTTTCTGTGTAACATAAGTGCAGAGAGCCGTGTCTGTGAGCATCTGTGGCCCCCGCCCTCTGTGCGCACGGTTAGCGCGCCACGATCAGCTGCCTGGGGGGGCAGCCCACCCCTGCTCTGCACTGCTGGGCGATCTGGCCCCGAGATGCAGACGGACAGGCAGTGTGTCTGTGAGCCAGGCTGCTCCGCATCCGACACCCGCGTCTTTATAGGGGGAAAGATATTGTGTGAGGAGGAACCCCAGCTGTGGGGGGTGTCTAGGAGCCTCTGGCCAAGACGATGCTTTTGAGGAGTTGAGGAGATGAGTGCCCACGTGCTGTTATAGCTTGGATGTAAGTGCACGGCGTAGGGCTGGCGTAGAGCTGGCATAGGGCTGGCATAGGGCTGGCGTAAAGTCCTCCGCTAATCATGAAATGAGGATGGCGGTGCTCTGTGATCATGCAGCCGTGTGTCAGCTCCTCTCGCTCCATCATCAGTTCCCTGAATTTTCCATGCTGGCTGAACTCTCTCTCTCTCTCTCTCTCACTCTGTCTCGCTTTAATCTCTCTCTCCCGCTGTTTTAATTGATTCATTTTCACGCCGCTTATCGAAGCTTCTGTTTAAAAAACAGTTGAATTGAATTATAAGCTGCTTTGCGGTGGTACATTTTTGCTTGTGTTGCTCTTTAAAGCTCCCTGTGCTGTTTTTTCCATGTTGCTTTAGGCTGTTCAGCTGCTGTGTTAACAGACGCGTCCGCCTGTGCAAACGCAGCCACGTGGGCCTTCGCTCAACCCCACTCCTCTCCCACATGGTGTTTTATTGTCGTTGTTAATAATAAAAGTGATAATAATACTCATGAATGTTGCACTTGTATGTTAGTGAACATGCAGGCACAGCCGGCATTATAGAGTGGGGAGCAGACCCAACAGACACGTGTTAAATTTTCATTTCACACCCCGTCAGATTTCTGTCTGCGAGTTTATAAGGCGCTAAGGAAGATTGGAGCGCTTGTTTAAAAGGAATTGAAGGAAATCCCCAAGGGATATTTGTGGATATTCAGCTTATTCTGAAAGCCGCGTCCGTCCGGTTTTCGTTGGTTTACTGACAGCATGTGGGGGTGGGGGGGGGTGTGTGTAGGGGGGTGTTACTACGCTGAGATCTGTGGGAACAGGGGGCGGCTATAGGAACAGGTTGAGCGGGGCGATGGAGGAGCGTCACGCTGGGTGTGTCCCCGCAGTCTGTCGACATGCTTTAATGACTGTAGGTGTGGCTGTGGGAACAAAGCTCTGCTGCAGTGAAGCCTTGTGTTCCTCTGCCATGCCAGTTTACCCTGCATTTGTCAGTCAGTTGCTCTCAGTACTGCACTGCCCTGAGTGTCATGGCCAACTCTGTTTCATACAACTCCAGCACAGGGAGGTTGGACTGTTAGTCCCCTGGCCCCGTCCCTCCCTCGGGCCCCTGGCCCCACCCCATCCCTCCCTCGGGCCCCTGGCCCCGCTGCATCCCCGTCCCTTCCTCAGGCCCCTGGCCCCGCCGCGTTCCTCCCTCGGGCCCCTGGCCCCGCGGCGTCCCCATCCCTCCCTCGGGCCCCTGGCC
>JABFEA020000010.1:22004268-22016387 GCA_019775915.2 Cyphomyrus plagiostoma | reverse complement strand
TGGTGCTACCGGGCTTTAGCTCTTTCGACCACCCGCCCTTCGCCACATCTCGACCCCCCCCCCCCCCGACCCCCCCGCACTCCGCCAGCCCTCGAACTGTCTCTGGGTGTCTCCTTATCCTCCGACGGACGTTGCCTCCTGAGAGCGGTTATTAAGGGCGAGCAATACGTTTCCAGCCCACATGACTGCAGCCAGATGCTCGATCCACATCGGAAAGTCATTTTGAGGAAAAGGAAAATATTTTCACTGGCGATTGCGGTTTTCTGGCAGCTGATGTCTGTCTCCCTGCAGATCAGGAGCTGCAGAGACTGAGAATTGGGATGGAGGCTCTGCTGGCAGCCAATGAGGAGAAGGTCAGTGAGCGTCACACTCAAGTCACTCACAGTACCGTCATGCACAGATACCTGTACTACTGTGCAGAATCTGCCCCGAATCACTATACCCTGTTGACGCATGTAGTGAAGAGCGGAGTCCGACCACAGAGTGATTTATTCCCGTCACAAAATGCCCGACATCTGCAGCCACAGGCCTGGAGCCTGTCCGCACGAGCCGTCTTTGTTTTACTACCCATGCATGCGTGCGGGTGAAGATAGAAGTCCACGAGACGACTAAAAGCTGCAAGCCGCAGACATGAATCACACCGCAGTATGAACCCCTTGTCACGGAAAGTACCGCGCAAGCTGTGTTTTAGAAAAGGGCTCCGTTCGTATTCCGGATACGGAGTCCCGACGTTGCCTTTGGAGTCGAGCCCTGCTACCGTCTGGCCGAGAACACAATCGTTTGTCATGCAGCCGCTGACTCCGAAAGGGGACAGACAGTTTGACAGGTGGGCGGCGGCCACAATGACGCACATTAATCTTAGCCGAGGGCTTGAAAAAGCGGGTCAGCTTGGAGGCCTATTATTTATTAACTGGGCGATTTTCATTTTCATTTAGAATCAGTGTCTTTACACTTCAGTGATGCGGTCCTTTCATGCACTGAGACCACACGTCTCGCAGGCTAGACACTCCGATCCCTCGTGTGTGCCGTCTGCATGCTCTCCCCGGGATTGGAGGCCGATCCTGGCACTTGTTATGGTTGTGCCACATTGCCTGTTTAACTAAAGAGCCAATTCCTTGGTTTCAGGACCGACGCATCCAGGAGTTGAGTGCCCTTCTAGAACAGCACAGAAAGATCAAGGATGACATGGGCCTCGCTCAAGGTAATGAGTTTTTACTCACTTTGAGAATAAAAGTGTTGCATTATCACATTACATACAGTCCCATCTGGTAACAGGGATTAATGCCTTGTTTCGTCGTTTACCTGCCAATTAGCCAATGAGAAGCTGCCAGGTGGCAGTGAGGAAGATCTTTCCAGAAGTGGAGGCCTGACAGGTCTCACTCACAGAGCCAGCGTGGAGATCCTCCGCCTGGAGGTGAAAGTCGCAGCCCTCCACACTGTGCAGCCGCTCCTGCCCCGTGCACCCCCTCTGACCCCCACTCTCCCCTCTCCCAGGTGTCTTCCAGGGGTTCCTCACCACTCGTGGCCTCCCCATCTTCGCTTGACTCCAGGTAGGGAGGTGACAGTGAGGGCTGAAGGTTATGGTTATGCACGCATTCCATGAGCTGTTTTTAAGGATGCCAGCTTTATGCTCCAGGAGTACACAGGTGTCTCCAGGGTGTGCAGTGTCGCCTGGCAACACCAGCTGCCTGAACAGACAGTGGTAAGTGAAGATGTCACTGGTTTATATGACTTTTAACCATCCACCCTGTTGACATCATTGACTGATTCAACACCAGCCAAAGGCCAGATAATTTCTCTGATCAGGCTGCTCTGCTCAATGGGGACACCTAGGGACCTTTGGTGAAACTGCACTTCCCTCCACCTTGTGTTTAGTAATGACTTTAATGTTCATTGTCATTCTACCAGGACAAAAACACGGATACTGTCCTCCAGTCTAGAGGAGCTACAGTGTGGACCTGTGCAGGTTTGGCCTCCATTTTCCTCTTTTGTCACAGCATATGGTGATGGGGTCCAACTGTGATAACTAACAGGGGGCAACTAAAAGGGGGCTAAACACTCCACATGGCCTCAGCTCTTCCTGTTTCGCTGGCTAATGTTTAGGGAAAAAAGGTCTGTGATTATACCATCCCTGGTTAAAGTGTCACTGTGAATAAATGTAGTTTCAAAAGTGTTAATATGAAACTGGTTTTGGAATGGATAAAGCAGGCTGACATTAAGCTTCTGGAATGGCTTTCTCGAAGCCCCGACCTCAATCCTATTGAAAATTTGTGGACTCTGCTTAAAAGCCAGGTCTGTGCCAGGAAAACAACCAGTTTAAGTGAATTCTACCAATTCTGCCAAGAAGAGTGGTGAAATATCCAGCCAGAATTATGCCAGAAGCTTGCTGATGGCTACAGAAAGCATCTTATCGGGGTGCAACTAACCAAATATTACAGTATGTGTAATTATTGACCCTGTACGGATTGCAGAAAATCCAAAATATATTCAATTTTATGCACCCAATTCTTGTTTTTAAAAATCATTGACCATGATGATGAAAAGAATGGTTCTTATAAATCATTAAAAGCTTAAAAAAATCCTCTGACATTCACGCCCCTGATGAGTGAATGTAAACTCGTGAGCACAGCTCCGCGTGCCTTTGCCCGATGAAGCTCACACTGTCACTTCTTTGGATTCACATGCCCTGACAGCTTGTGGCTGGGGAGCCTGTAGACGGCGTATCGCCAGAGGTATTTCCACTGGATGATGTCACTGTGACCTTTAACCCCACACTCAAAGCACTGAGCTGTCTCTCTGATTCCTGCCCTTTTTAACTCTTGGACTCTGTGTGTCTGACCTGGATCCGCTGTCTCTGAAGGAGGCCGACTCGCCTCCTCCGGCTTTGAAACCTGTAACACTCAGCTTCACTTCCGAAATGCATCCTCCTCTATGCCCCCGCACCCCTCCCCTGCATGCCCCACCGTACACCAGATCTCCCACTTGCCGCTTTTAAGTCCCGCGTTTCCTGTTCCCAGATCCAACATCCAGAAAGCGGCAAATTCCAGACACTTCCGGGGAAGCGGTGGCTGGCCGCGCAGAATGGGAGCCGAGAGACGCCATCGCCCACGGCGCCCAGGGATGACGGCGACCTCATCCTGAGTACGTGTCACTGGGGGTTGCGTTACCGACACCAGACTATCAGCCGCCTGTTTACAACACAACACTGGGATCAGGTAACCTGTTGACATAGCGTCTGCCAGTGCAGAGGGCAGCCTGAAGGTGGTGCTGTTTCAGCTGTTTTCCACCACCTCAAGTACTGTACTTTCTGTACTTTGAGAAAGGACCAGAAGGCATTTCAAGGTTTTGGTTTTCCGGTGTGACTGGCGCCGAATAACATTACAACTCAAAGCGGGGCATTTTTGTACTGAATTAAAAAAATGGCTGTAGTATATTATACGGCTTGGCGGTGTGCAATATTAATACCAACATCGTATGTTATGCACGTACAATTCTTACATCACTAGTCAGCTATATTAAAGTTTGTTCTTACTTTCAATTCTGTATGTACGTTATAGCGTGGGGGGTTAAAGTTTTGCTAAAATACTTTTTCTCTGTTACTCTGTCAAGGGGAATAACTAAAGCAGCGATGGCTTAATGGTTAGTGACATGCATTTGTAATTGAAAGATTGCTGGTTCAAGTACCCGGCCAGCAAGGCACCACTGAGGTACCCTGAGCGAGGTACCGCCACCCCAGCGCTGCTCCCTGGGTGCTGAATTAGCTGCCCCCTGCTGTCACATATGGGTTAAATGCAGAGGACACATTTCGTTGTTGTGTGTCAACAATGACCACTGATCACATACATGTTGGTGGTTTTGTATCTTCCTGCACATATACAATGCTCTGAGCCCACCATCGAGTGCACCAAACACCTGAAAGCTGAAATACCAGGTGCTCCAACCGACACATTCGATACATCTGCTCCACGTTCAGTAAACAACACGGGCTTAATTTTTGTATAGAACATAACCGCCAGCTTAACGCATCTTGCATTATGCATAAGGCTGCTCATGCTGCTTTGTTGTGCTTTGCTGGCCCTGCAAAGCAGATGTTGTGTATGCAGAGCGTGTGACTTTCATCTGCACTACACCCCCCCCTTCTCCCCCCCACTCCGCTTTTCTTTAGACCAGAATCCCGTGGGAAACCAGATCTTTTTGGAGCTGGTGGGTTATTCTCGGTTTCTACATGTTTTTCTTGCATAACTAGAGAGATCCCGTCTTTCCTGCTCTGCGGTGTAGCTGTGACTCCACATGCCAGGAGAAGTGTGCTTTGCGCGCGGTTCTGAGTGCACGCGGCTTCTTTTAGCCCAGGCCAGACCACGGAGTGCGTGGCTGGAATCACACCCTCACTACTGAGAGACGCACGCGGCCGAACTCACTGAAAGCGTCCCCGTTTCTCCACGCGGCAGGGAAGACGGAGGCCAGACCGTCGCCGGATGTCTCGGCCAGCTCGTCCGGCGTGGATTCGGGCCAGAACTCGCCCGTCTCACCAGAGCACAGGAAGAACCAGAAGGGAATCAAGAAGTTCTGGGGAAAGTGAGTCACTGCATGAGTGTCACGTTCGTCGGACGCGCTTCTCGTGGCGCACATTTAACCGGCCACCGCCGCCGGCAGGATCCGGAGGACGCAGTCGGGCAGCCTGCAGAGAGACGAGCTGGAGCCCTCATCATTTAGGCGGGGGGGCCTGAGGGCCACAGCAGGACCCCGACTTGCCCGCACCCCCGACAGCGGCAGCTCCATCCGGTACATTAGCCGAATCTGCACAGACATAGAGGTGACGGTTTCAGTCTGGATTCATAGCCAGTTCCAGAGGGGGGCACCCTGGTGACACAGTGGCATCTGCTGCCTTCTCTTAGGGACAAGAACACACCTTTTGTCAAGTGGACCAAGGAGCAGGTGTGTGGATGGCTGGAGGACGAGGGCCTGGGGCAGTATGTGAGCCTCACGCGGCAGTGGGTCACCTCCGGACAGACCCTGCTGGCGGCCACACCCCAGGACATCGAGAAGGTACGGTGTTCGGGGGGCACTTCCTGCTGGGGGTGGCCCGTCCACCTCTGCGTGCCAGCGTGACGTGTGCTCGCCCCCCAGGAGATGGGAATCAAGCACCCCCTGCACCGCAAGAAGATCCAGCTGGCAGTGCGCTCCTTCAGCTCCAAGCTGCCAGAGAAGTCGGCGGAGCTGGACCACATCTGGGTGACACGTGCGTACCCACCCCGCCGGCCATGCCCTCCACCCGTACCCACCCCGCCGGCCGTGCCCTCCACCCGGCGAGCGTGTGTGACGATGCCAAACAGCGTCGCGCTTGTGCGTTCGCAGGCTGGCTCGACGACGTCGGCCTGCCTCAGTACAAGGACCAGTTCAACGAGGGGCGAGTGGACGGCAGGATGCTGCAGTACCTGACGCTGGTAAGGCCCGCCCCCGCCGACAGGCCGCTTCAACACGCCGCAGTACCCGTGAGGTCCTCACGAGGGCGCTCTCCCATCCCGCTCGGCAGAGCGACCTCCTCTTCCTGAAGGTCACGAGCCAGCTGCATCACCTGAGCATAAAGAGCGCCATCCATGTGCTGCACATCAACAAGTTTAACCCGAACTGCCTGCGTCGCCGCCCAGGGGATGAGGTACGCCATTGCGACTGAGCCTCACAGTTAATCTGGGGGGGGGGCGGGGGGTGCCCTTTTATGGACTGTGCATGACACCACTGCAGAGCAAGATGGCGCCTTCAGAGGTGATCCAGTGGTCCAACCACCGCGTGATGGAGTGGTTGCGCTCGGTGGACCTGGCGGAATACGCAGCCAACCTGCGAGGCAGCGGCGTGCATGGCGGCCTGCTGGTGAGTCAGCAAGGCGCTCAGGACCTGCAGGGGAGGGGGGGGGGGAGAAAGACAGAGAGTGAGACAGGGGAGGAGAAAGAGAAAGAGAGAGTCAGGGGTGAGTTACAGAACCATTAATGACGCCATGTAACATTATATAACATACATCACATAAATCACAACCCAAAAATCAAATAATGCACAAATAATATCCTAATAATGTGCAAATAATTGCTAGTTTTGTGCAAGTAATGTGCAGATAATATGCACAGATAATGTGCACGAGTTGCTTACAGAGACGGAGACTCAACTTGCTTGACAATGACAGTGCAATGGTACGGAGGCCCTTATGCGTCATGGTAGAAAAAAACTATTATTTCGTAGTGATTCATGCTCTCAAGTTACTAATCCGTGCGCTATAGAGCCGCCAGTATGACTCGATTAAACTTGGTTATTAAAAAAGCATCGATTGAAAATTTCCTTCTCGATTACTCAGCAGTATGGCAGAAGGTAGACGGCTCATGCAGGATCAGGGTCCAAGTAAAGACTGAAAGAATCATTTGTGTGGAAGCACTTCACATTAAAGGTGAAAGAAAATTCAGTCATCTGTCAGTATTATGAAGCAGAACTTAAATATCACCGCAGGAAGCCTGCCATGCAAATACATCTTAAAAGAAGACATTCAGGTTTGACGGACTCGCCCGATAATGCGAGATTAGCCATTGATATGTCACATTTAGCTTCTCGAAGTAGCCTAGCCTGTGTTTGTCAACACTTGACTTAATTTTCCTATTGTGATTCCTGTATATCAAAATAATCGCTGCTAAAACAAAGGTTTTACTGAGTAGTTTAGCCACATAATTTTATATAATACCATACATAATGGCCACTTCACATTAATTATGTTTTGTTAACATATTGTGTGTTTTGAGTAGAGCTGAACAAGCCTAGAAAATGATCATATAACAACATTTAGGAGTTGAAAATATTGTAGCCAAATGTAGAACTTTTCTACCTCTAACCAGCAATAGTCAGTCTGCTAATAGTCTGTGACATACCTTGGTGTTTGTGCCAACCGACACAAAGCAGAGCTGTCAAATCACATTCTCTCATTGTCATTATAAAATACAAATACAGCGGAATACAAAGGGCTTTTCGTGACCAGTTCTTCCTCGTGTTTCTCCTCTTCACTTATTTTTTTGCTTTATTTATCACAAACACGCCACACGGTGTATGAATCAGTCCAGTAGAAAGGATGGAAATGACATGGTTCGCGCGCAAAGCTCATGCAAATGCAGCGGCGGGAAACTTTACACTGATCTTTATAAACCTATATTAGATAATGCCGAAAAGGAACCATCATTAAAACTGCAAAGCTTCATAAGTTTAGTTTAAATGCTTTAGCAGTTTTGACCCCATAAGACGCCGGCGGCTCTTGCAGTTTGACGGCTGAATGTGCATGAAATGCCGTGTTGATTTTATCATCGCACATCATACAAGCCTAGTGCTACAGTGGTGCACTGGGCCGCCATACACCGCCGCCGTTTCTGTGACTCATTTGATTAAGCGATTGTTTACTTGATTATTAATATAGTGACAGGCCTAGTGTCCTCAAATTAGTGATTGGTGCTCTGAAGTTACTAATTTGTTTGCTCCTGTTAGTAATTTGTGCTCTCCCATTGGTGATTAATTTGGGGGATGAAATCACTAACTGAAGCACAGGAGAGCACAAATTGGATGTTTTTTCTTCCATGACACCTAATGTGCTCCCCACACTGGTGGTTGGCAGGACTGATTTCCTGAAGAGCTCCCGGTTACAGTAGAGCTGAGTGACTCTGCTACTGAAGGTGTTGAAGCAGCACATTATACAGGGGATGTCTGTCATTGTCCATAATGGAGAACATTTTCTTGATTATGCTCTTATCCACCACGGACTCTGAGGTGGAGCATGAAAAGAGCCTGGTCATTCTGATTGGCTTATTTGGTTCCTGTGATACCACTCTGCCAACACATCACCACAGAGAGAACTGTACACTGACAGCAGACTGATAGATTTTCTTTCCATCCACACCTCTTGTGCCCCCCCCCCCCCACAGATCCTGGAGCCACGCTTCAACTCAGACACACTAGCCATGCTTCTGAACATCCCACCCCAGAAGACCCTGCTACGGCGCCACCTGGCCACCAACTTCACCACGCTGGTGGGCCCCCAGGCACAACTGGAGAAGCGGCAGTGCATGGGGGCCTCTGGGTACACGCCCCTCACAACCACCGCCAAAGTGCGGGTGAGGCCCTGGTCGTCGGGGGGGGGTGGACAGCCTTGGGGTACACGCCCCTCAATACCACTGCCAAAATTCAGGCGTGACTCCATCTGGGCGGGCAGGGGGGCGGGCAGCCTCGGGGGGCTTTACTTAATCCCCGGCTGAGGTTTCAGGCCTGAATCCGGCTGGGTGGGGCTCGTATTCCAGTTTGCTGAGATGAACAGCATGCACCCACCCGGCCCCTCCCTCGCTGAGGCGTGGGGGTGCTGCTTCATCAGTATTCAGTGTACTCTTCATTACTGCTACCTCTGCGGTCGGTGGGGGGGGAGTTAGGGTTAGGATTGCCGCTCTCTTGCTCCACCCCCCAAACGCTCCCTGTCCCTTTCAGCCCAAGAAGCTTGGCTTCTCCACCTTTGGACATCTCAGGAAGAAGAAGCTGGACGACTCAACAGACTACATTTGCCCGGCGGACATGTCGCCGGTGGCGGCCAACGGGCCCATCCTCCCCTATGCTGGCCTGCGGGGGCTGAGCCCTATCTTCGACCGCGACGGTGAGCGACTGGAGCAGGCCGGACGGAGGAGCTGAGATACCTCCACCCAGCGTCCCATGACAAGATGGACAGTTTTGTGTTTTACTCTCGCTCTCCACTATGTTACCTTGTACTCTGAATACTTTATAACCATGACGTTTCACACATTTACGTGCCGCTCTTTGATTATCCTCACTGTTCAAACAGTTGCTGTGTGGTGCCTTGTGCAATATTTGCACACTTTGGGATATTTAATATTTATGGTCAGTTGTATAATGTGAGTCAATCCCACATCTCTGGACAAGCTTTTAAGGAGTATACATTGTTATTTTGGTATAAAATGGCCAGCATATTTTTATAACCACTTGCTCTCAGATAATGCAGTAATGCATACTGTTCCAAAGTCATTGTGAATAGTCTGTATACAGGAAGTTACAACGATGAATAAATGTAATCTGAGTTCTGAATCTAAGTGCCAGATGCTGTTCGTTACACACACAGCGTGTCCAACACAAAATGAAGGGTACTGAGCTTGGTTAATTACTCTGAGTGTGTGGCTCAGCATGTTTGGATGCTGATCCATTGATCGGTGGGCTGCTGGCTCTAATCCCAGGGGCAGCAGAGTAATGACACAGCTGAGCCTCTAAGCAAGATCCTCAACCCCTAATTACCATAAGGACTGTCTGACCCTGCATTCTCAAATATGTATGTTGCTTTAGGGAAAGAGGCGTCAAATTAAATGCGACTTCTGCTACAGTTTGGTTTGTGTTCTACCCAGGGAGTTAATGCCGGCCATTAATTAGGGAAGGTTGATAACTGCTTGGTACAGCCGCCTTCTGTATATTCGGGAACATCCTACATGTGAAGGCTTTTTTCTGTCAATTTAAATTATACCATGGTTAAACTTAATGGCAATTTATTCCACAGATGATAAAGGGAATATCTTGGCACATATGGACCTATTCCTGCTCATTTTGATGACTTTATTACTGCGAATAAACAGCAAACTCCCCCCAGACAAGCATTTTTGGTTGATCCCAGGAAATTAGCTCACCAGGAAGCCGGCACTGCACACACCAGTCCGTCCAGTTTGTCACATGACACACCCCTTTGTTTTAAAAGCGTATGTGTTTGTTTTTAAGACAGTCAAACAGTTTTATTTTTTAAAACAAAACAGCGGGTATCAGGTTCTAGGGAGGGTCCATCTGGCAGTGTCAGTTACCTCCTGGCAAGGTTCCCTGCAGGCTTGCAGGCTGCACCCCTTGTGGAGCCCGTCTCCGCAGGCAGGAAGAGGCCGGTGAATCCTAGCAGAAGAGGGCTTACGGGCAGGAGAAGGAGCAGGAGGAGAGCCGGTTTATGCTTAGAAGCTTTTTCTCTTGCTGGTATAGTCTTCCCCTTTATGAATCCTCATCCAGCGTAAATGCATGTTCATTTTCAATGTTAATGGCTTGTTAATTTAACCTTCTCTTGCGGTAAAGTAACCCCATCCTCCGCCAATGGGGCAAATGGAGACCAAACCAGGAGGACAGCCCACTATGTTAAGGAACGTCTTAACTACGTCAAGCAAGCAACACGGGAAGGTCATCCAGGCCTTCAGCGACAGCGTCCTCAGCGCCTCTGCTAGGGTTCGAGAGTACCTGGAGTTCTGTGACCCCAGAGGTAGATTCCACCTGAGCCCTGGCGCCCTGGAGGAGATCTTCCTCATGAGCTGCATCAGCCGCAGTGCACAGTTGCAGATGTCAGACTCCTTCAGCTGCACCGCCATGAGCAGAGGGCAGAAGGTCCTGCTGGGTGCTGACTGGGTGTGGACCTTCCCCGAGAGGCATGGAGAAGCACTTGAGACCCAGATAGTCGTTCGGGTTCTGCACAGCCCGGACGACACCACACCCCCCACGGAGTCCCTACGCGTCGCCGAGATGACATCGGGCCAGTGGAGCCGGCCGGAGAGGATGGTGCGGTTCTGCTCCTCCGTCGGCCGGGACTGCTACGCTCTCTTCCTCTTCTTTGGCTCCGGGGACGACCCGGGCAGCATCTCCGGGCTGCTCAGCAACAACCTCCATGCGGCTCTTGGCAAGGGAGCCACAATCGACCGGGCCTTTCTGGAACACTTCTTCAAAGGGCCCATGTCCTTCTCCACTCCAGCCGAAATGCTGGAGAGGATCACTCAGCAGCAGCGGAAGGACCCCTTGACCATGCTCATCAGGTTCACATAACCGGTAAAATTGTGACCGCACAGCTGTTCAAACAGCCACGGTAACTGCTGTTAGTCTTCAGGCACCTTTTGTCCCTTTGAGACAGATGACGTCAGTCAGAGAACCTTTAACTATCAGCCTCAGATATATTATGTGTTATCATCTCATTATCATATATTATCATCTCATTGGTCATAGTGCAAATGAAAAGTAATAGAATACAAATACTGAGGCATATAAGCATAATATAGACAACAGTTTAAGACATGACATTAAGACAGAGATAGAAATGTATGCTTGACAGCCTGCTAATGAAGTGTAAACCTGTTACAGAAAATTGGCATTGAAGCAAAATGTACAATGAATAAACAGATTCATATACAGAGCTGTGAGTCCAGAGCTATCAATCCTTTTGACAGACCCAGACTTAGGTTGGGAGGGGCCAGACCATTCAGCAATCGAACAGTCTCAGGAAAAAATGCCTCATTGTCCCCGCTTTCAGTTTGCAGAGCCTCCTAGCAGATGGCAGTGGAGAAAAAAGGTTATGAGTGGAGTTCAGTGGGTGATGCCGGGGGCCATTGGCGCAGCCATTATAAATGTCCAGCGGGGAAGGCAGAATGCTCCCGGCAATTTCCTCTGCTGTTTTAATAAGCGGATGAAGAGACTGGTGGTCCAAGGCGTTGTGGCCCCCGAAACGGGCTGTGGCACTGTTCATAAGAACACTCTGAATGGTGCCTCTGTAGGTGCAGAGGGTGAGAGGTGGCATTCTTGCCCTTTTCAGGTGCCACAGGTAGTGAGTTCCCTGATGGCCTTTCTTGGTGAGAGAGGAAACACGCTGGCTGTTAAAAGGTATGGAGCTAAAGGACAAATCCCACTGCTTTTTCAGTTTGTCATCACTGACAGATCAACCACTAAAATCAGACTGATTTGCTGAGTCATTACAAATGTGAATTTGATTAAATATCGTCCGTGCTGAGTAAGAGCTATAAAAGAATTCTGTGGCCGCAGTCTAGGAAGGGAGCCAAATAGAGGTGTAAGAACAGAAAAATAGTGTTGGCTAACATTGTGAGCCAGTGATGAGGATCGTGTTAATGTGGCCAATATGACAGGACACCTGGAGGACCTTCTCAGCAACAATGACAAATCAAACACAGGCTATTTATTTAGAATATTAATTTACAGAGCTGTAAAAGATCATAGGCGGACCGTATATAGCGTAGGTGCAGCGTAGAGCCTATAGCATCAGTTTAGCGTAGGTGCAGCGTAGAGCCTATAGCATCAGTTTAGCG
>JABFEA020000010.1:21931981-21949816 GCA_019775915.2 Cyphomyrus plagiostoma | reverse complement strand
AAACTCCACACACATGAAACCAGGCGGAGACCAGAACCCGGGTCCCAGAGGTGTGAGGCAACAGTGCTAACCACTGCTTCACCATGCCGCCCCCAGCTTAAGACACAACTACTAAAATATTGGAGGTGACTGCATTACACGTCCGGCTGCTTTCTGTAATGGAGGACTCAACTCATTTAAGTACCAGCCTATGTTTATAATTCATTAGAAAATCTGGCCCGCTCCCTGCTCACCAAGTGGCTCAGAGGTTAGGCGTTCCCGATACATCGCGTTGTCCCCTAAATAATCAGAATCTAATCAAACTGCCTTGGGGCTGACGGCTTACACCCCTACTATAGCTAATATGATACAGGGATGAACGTGAGACCCTGACCTGGGGGCCTCAGATGAGCAGCTGGATATTTGTAAATATAATGCAAATGTTCTGAATGTGCTGCCTGTCCCATAGCTACTGCGTGTCTTTGAAATGGAGCTTCTCCATGACATGCTTACTGGCCTTGACAGGGGCGTAATGGGGCAGACAGAGTGTCAACTCTGGGAGAGATCAAGCAAAACTCTTCTTGAAGGGGGGATAAGTTAGTCATTAACTTTGCTTGGTCATGTGGCTTAAGCTGTGAAAACTAGGTCAGCTACTGGGCCTTTCCACTGTGGGAAACATAGAGTCAGGAAGATCCAAGGAGGGTTACCCACAGTGTGCTCTGGGGGGTGTCAGGGTGCAGACAATCTATCATGATGTCATATTCATAGAAGAACATGATGAGACAGTCCTTCTTGTTTGCTGATTTTGCACTTTGACACTGTCCTGTTTACCCCCTTTCCCTAGTCTTTTTTATCTATGCCTGCTTAGTTAAAAGCCAAAAAAATATGTGTTAAATAGTATTTTTAGCATTTCTGCTAAAGCACTGATACTATGGACCAATGTACCCTAAAACTGATAATCAGTGCCTGTAATAGTAAAACGGTCCCTGTCTGTCTCTGATGGTCACCTTAGTGCCACCTCCCCTAAGTTTAACTTGTTCTTCCTCTTCCAGGTGGACAGCGACCGGCCAGAGGAAGCGCGGCTGATCGAGCTGGACGAATCCCACCGCAGTGAGCATACAGTGTTCATCACCCCCCCAGAGATGCCACCCCTGCCAGAGGGTGAGGAGTACCCTCTGTGCTACAGGTACTGGCAAAGACCTGGCAGAAGGCATACATGTTACGTATGCTCGCACATTTTCTGAGGGCCTTTAGATATCCAGGTCCGCCCTCCATAGTATGTACCTCAGACGGGTCAGAGAGTACAGTGGGGAATCACAATGAGGGATTTTGTCCTGAAGGTTTTGGTTTGAGTCCTAGAAATGACCCAGTTGTTTTGCTCTTGGGGACATACCCTAACTTCTCCAGGCAAGTGTCTACTTCCATTCACTAATAAGACACTAGGCATCTTTGATTAACAGCTTCATATAACTGCATTTCGGATTGCACCAGTTGAAATGGATCATCTGAGTGAGTGCATCTGAAGGTGCTGAACGGTGGTCCCTATCTCCTGCAGCTACAGCGGCTTCCCTGTGTTAAGGGCGGAGCTCTTTGATCCACTGGAGGGGCTGAGGACCCCTGCCTCTCACGTAGCTTCACGACATAGCTGCCCGACAAGTCCCGCTCCCATGTTCCGTCGAACCAAGCAGGTGAGAACCTACAGGCCATACTATAGGTCTTAAGCTGACCCATACAGTGCTCTCCCCAGTCAATCGGACGCTTCTTTGTCAAGCACTTCTGATGTCCTTCAGATTTTATTGGTTTGTTGAACTAGTTTTTTCTCCGTGATGTGTAGGTCAGGAAAGGGAGGAAGGCCACTGTGTCTTCCTCACAGTAACTTCCTGAATGACAGGAGTATGAAGCCAGTCTAGCAGGGAAGTGGGGTCATTGTGGGGTTTCTCTATTTCAGGAGATCAGATCAGCACAGAAGATTGCAAAGAAGTACTCCTCCATTCCCCAGATGTGGTCCAGATGCTTGCTGCGGCATTGCTATGGGCTCTGGTTCATCTGCCTGCCTGCCTACGTCAAGGTGTGCCACTCCAAGGTGCGGGCACTACGCACAGCCTACGACGTGCTTCGGAAGATGCAGGCCAAGAAGCTGCAACCCCCGGATGAGGTAGGAGCTTGGGCTGCCATTGCAGACACTTCCAGGATCTTGGAACCTCTGCCCTGTTTGTTCGACTCTGCATGCTCCACACCTGGCATTGCTCCCATTCTCCTGCAGGTATGCTACCGGGTTCTGATGCAGCTCTGTGGACAGTACGGACAACCTGTGTTAGCTGTGCGAGTTCTGTTTGAGATGAAGAAGGCTGGAGTCCAACCAAATGCAATCACCTACGGTTACTACAATAAGGTCAGTCCCTGGATAATCTACCAGAGAAAAGCAGTAGTGTTGTTAAGCATCTTGAGGGAACATGATGTCCTTGATGAAAGTAACACAGCATTGTTCATTTTAGAGGTATCTGAGGTTCATTATTTTATAAGCGTCAATGCTCTTCTGGCTCCAAAACCACAACATGTACAAAACAAACATCAGGACAAGAGCCCTTTTGGTTCCCCCTGTATTGCTGCTGTTGCGTCTCTCGCTCACGGAGAGAGCATTGACGACTCCCGCTCATACAGCGTGAACACAGGTATCATTGTCTGCTGTCACTTGTGGCTGGGTGTTTGTCCGGCTTCTTGGAGCTCAGGCGGCTTGCTGACCAAAATCACAGCCAGAACCCCATCATTTCTAGAAAGTCAGCTTAATTTGTTATTGATTTTGGAGGAGTAATCCAGGGGCAGTGGGGTCAGGGTAATGAGAGCTAAGTGTTCCTTAATGTGTTGCTGGCGTGTCAGCGTTCCCGCCTGCTTCCTCACCACTCATTGTTTCCTGTCCTCCCAGGCTGTTTTGGAGAGTACCTGGCCCTCCAGCACACGAGGGGGCTACTTCCTTTGGATGAAACTGAGGAACGTGGTTTTGGGCGTGACTCAGTTCAGACGGGCACTGAAAAAGCAGCAGTCTAACCCAGCACAGACCCCCCTGTCGGGTAAGTCAAACACTTTGGGCTTGTACACCATGCTATGCCCAGTTACTGAGCAGACTGCCAGTTAGACATCTGCTCTTTCACTCTGCCAACTCCCGTACTCAGCAGCATTGGCATTCCTACCTCCTCAGACTCCATCTTACCTTGGTATTAGATAGCCCCCCCCCCAGCTCATACCAGGACACGGGTTTCCCAGTAATCAAGCATCTCCAGAGAACCTACCTCTGTGACTGCTGGCTGATGGTCACCCCCCCACCAGCAAAGATAAAAGACCCGAAGGACTCCTTTGGATGGCTTGTTGCAGCCTGTCAGCCAAAACCAAGGTTTAGAACCCCGTTTACACCAACCCCAGCTGTACAGGAAAAGAAGATGAGGTTTTCTTCCACTAGTCTGACAGAACTGTGGTTCTCTGGCAGGCCTGGATGAGAACGTCGCTTACGCTGGTGTTAGTGTTCCAGTTTCTCTCCGTTCCCTGCAAACATCGTGCTGCCTCTCAAACTCCCGGCTCTGCCCGGCTGCTTTATCACGTCCCCCTCTCGCCACAGACAAACATCAAAATCCATTTTCTCCACAGAACTCGATCAGGGAGCCCGTCTCCTCATGCCTCCCTGCCCCCCACCCCAGGAGCTACGAGGCCGCACCTCCTCTCTCCTTTATTTCCTTCTCTGTTTTTTAGATTGTTGAGTTTCGCTGTCGACCTTGTTCAGACTGTTCTCTCCTGCAGGCTCCCTCCCCCTGTCCTGGGTGGCCCCTGGTGGCCCTGGATGTGGGGGCCCCTCTCACACTTTGTTGTTTTTGAACAGATGGCAGTGACCTGGACGCCGTCAGTCACGGCAGCCTGGATAGCTCTAATGACACTAACATGGTGGAGCAGGCCCCGTTCGGCACTGACCCAATCAAAGTAGATTCTGCTGATGATAGATCTAGCACAGGTACAGGAGGTCCATCGCCCCGCATCGTGCCACGCCTCCCTGTCTCCTCCTCATCGCTCTGTTCTGCCTCCCTCTCTGTCCACCCCCTGCTTGCGTGTGACGCCAGCCTGGGGTGGTCCTGGATGGCCCTCCGGCCCTCATCTCTGGGGGGCTCAATCTGTCACCCTTTTACCACACTTCCTTTAAGTGTCTCACTGTGTCTGTCTCTCTCCGTGTCTCTGCTATCCCCACCCCCCGTCACTCATTCTGATCGTAACGTCGATCTGTGGTGCACTGTCCTGAATGTTCTGTTAGATCTGAGCCATGACGAGTGACCTATTGTTAAAGATATTTTGTTCTCCATTCAGGATCCCATCCCTTTGTTCTAAGTAGGCCACAGTGTATTCAAGATTTATGACAAACATCCAGAATTGTCACCACTAGTACATAATGTGCCTAAAAAAAGATTAATGAGCTTCTGGAACCTCCTTCCTCAACGAATGACAGATATGAAGCTGCAGGCAGAAATATTCATGGAAAAGATAAAAGTGGATTGACGTGGCAGCCGGTTGCCAGGAGACCGGAATGTCCCTCTTGCCGAGGCAGAGAGAATCACTTTTAACAGTGTCGGCCTACCTCGTCCCCTCGGCCGTTTTTTTCCGGTAGTCGTCAGTTAAAAGGTTTCTCTCTATCCGGCTCCTGAGCGGGCAGCATCGCCCCGCACGTCAGCCTCAGCTGACAGGTCATCTGAGACACCGGCTGCTTTGATCCCGTACATTGATTGAATCTCTTACGAACGTGGGAAGGTTAGCCCTGGCATTGCCCAGCTCGGGGAAGCTTAGTGATAGCCTGCGTGCAGAAACAGCGTGAGGAAGGACGCTCACTCTGCCTCTGTGTCAGGGGGCCAGTCTGACCTGGGTTACAACTCCCTCTCTAAAGAAGAAGTGCGAAGAGGGGAAGGTGGTCTGCAGGACAGGACGCTGGAGAAGGAGGACTCCAGCTCCCGTAAGTTGACAGGAACCACCCCCTCCAAGCTCCAGCTGACCGACCAAGCCTAGTGCTGATGTGTTTATAGCCCTGCTCTCTCATTCTGGCCTCTGAAAGCAGACATGCAGTAGATGTCCTACGTATGGAAAGATGTGAAAGGTTTTAGTGGATGGCTTTGCTCATATTGCTTTTTGACTCTCAAACTGGAGTGAAATGAGCAAGTGCAGAAGGCAAGAGTACTTGTGAAGATCAGAGAAATAGCATTTGTGTCTGTTTCTTTACAGACCTTAATATTACTCTTTATAAATACCATGCTGAAAGCATTTTTCATGACAGATTACTGCTCTCTAGTGTTTTTCCCCAGTACTGCAACCCACTATTGCGTTACAAAAGGATAATTTCTATACTGAGTACTGAGCCTATATCGACAGAGCTTTAAATAAGTTACTTTGCACTTGCTGAATGAATGCAGTCAGCCTCGATATTATTTAAGTTGTCTGTCCTTTTGTTGTGACTGGTTTCGTAGAGATGTTCGTAGGATGTGTTAACGATGTACCCGTTGGGGGGGGGGCAGTTTCGGGGAGCGAGAGTGCCAAGGACAGCGGAGACTGCCTCCCACCACTGGACTTCCTTGATGTCAGTGGCCCGTTCAAACCTCGTGCTGGCATCGTCCGTAGTAACTGTCCCTATGACAACACAGCCAAAGAATCTGACGTCAGCACCGGTCAGTACCGATAACCCTTTTTAACCATCAGTTCCTGTGGCATGGTTCTAAGGGTCTTCCTGAGTTTTTTGTATCTCCTTGCAGACCACGTGGCTGGGCTGCTCTTCACTTCCTCGCTGGACGACATCGGGCTCATCCAGAGCAGTAGCCTCCGCAGGCGGCGCAGGAGTGCCATGGAGGAGGGCCAGAGACGCTTGGACTGGCCTGGGGTCAGAGGTCGCAGCCTGAGCGGAGACACCGCAGGGGGCATGGTTCTGGGCCTGGGCATGACCCGGGGCAAAACGGACCCTCTCAGGATTGCTGAGAATCTGGGTGCAGATGCCAGGATTCTCTCAGGAACATTCCAGAAGAGCACAAGGCCCAACTCTTTGAACTTAGGCATGCGGGAAGGGGGGCTCAAGAGCAGCCACAAAGGAAGTGGGGAGAGGGATTCCAGTGACGAGGAGAAGCCAGACACTGCTGCCATCTTCGACCTGGAGGACCTGGACGAGGAGACGAGCAGAGAGGCCACAGCGAGTGGTGCCCAGGCTGGTCGTAATAGGGCCACAGAGCCCTGCTTGAGCAGTGGCAGCACCACAGGCCGTGTGACTAAGAGGATGGGCATTGAGACGGGTTTCGACCCACTCTCCCTGTTTGCGGCCCAATCGGAAGAGCAGGACTCGGGGGGAGGTGAACCAAGCACCCCCACAGCCCGACGCAACCTGGCTGAGGAGATCGAGATGTACATGAACAACATGGGCAGCCCTCTAAGCAGCCGGGCACCCAGCATGGACCTGCAAGATGCCTGCAGCCCCCAGCTCCCAGGCAACTCCTCGTCACGTCGTTCCAGCCTGCCCCAGGGCTCCCCGCAGCCTCCCTCCATGCCCCGCTCACGTACCTGCCACCAGCGCCCCCGTGATCGCCTCTGGTCTTCACCCACCGTCTCACAGGGCAGCAGCCCCCTCAGAGACCGGGAGCCTCCTGCCTCCCCCTCATCGTTCGCCCTGGACACAATTCTCACCCCCACTCTGGACGTCTTTAAGAGCAGCGTCTTCTCCGCGGGGAAGGGGGTGGCAGAGAAAGCCAGCCGCTGGTACTCCCGTTTGGCTACCTACACCACACCCAGCAAGGTGTGACTGGCAACACGGCTGGTTTGGTTCACCGGTTTACACAGTTACTGTGACAAGGAGTCTCTGATAACTCTACTTAAAATGTGGTCAGTTAAAATGCTACTGTACATAAATAAGCTCCTTAAAAATCAGCATGTCCTTCAAACACACATAGCTGTATTTTAATTGGCTGTTTCATTATTCAGGATGGCTTGATTAACTATTAGGGAACGTATCCTGAATTATACCGGCATCTAAATGAAGGGTCCTTTGAGGTTATTTTTTTTGATAATGCTTTATATAAATTACACCTTCATTATGTCTTTATAATGCATTCATAGAACATTAATAAGCTGCTTGTAAATATAACTTAACATATTAACATATCCTAAGAGCTTTAATATACATTAATGTCAAACATATGATAATAAGAAGCATTACAATCTTATAATGTTTGTTATTAATGTACATTAAAGTTGTTAAGGTATGTTAAGTTATATTTATTATTATAAATGCATTATAAAGGCATTATGAAGGTGCAGTTGATTTAAGTGAAGTGTTACCCTTTTTTTGCTGCTAATATTCTAAGTGGTCAGAAGGTGGTGTATGGCAGAGCATGCTCTCGGGTAAAGGAAGTGTGCAGTAGCTCCAGCAGAGGGAAGCATAGCTTAAATCAGAATGACTACCTTGAAGTCTTGTTTTGGGATTATCTGAATTGGGGCTTTATTTGAAGGCAGCTGGTGGCCTTTAGGCACAGCGCCTGGTGTGTGCGTTTTCCCGTGGTCCTCATTCTTCCTGTCTTCTCAGGATACAAACTACGACCACATGAGCGTCTCATCCTTGGGTATGGGGGACACAGACCGCATCTCCCTCATGGATGAGGAGTCTTACCTGGAAGCTGAGGTCCTGGGACCCAGCTCACCACAACGGAATGGTGTTTCAGGCCCAAAGAGGAGCCCTCATAGGACACGAGCGGACAGCCCTGCACCGCAGCTCAGCTCAGGCACAAAGCCTCTCCACACAGGTGATGTTACAGATATGCAAATGTTTTTAATTCCCCTAACCTGGAGGTCAGCTGATCCTGATAAATCATACATGACAGCGAATGTATCAGTGGGCTGATTGTCTCAGGCTTGAGTATGATTGAAGCTCTTCAATCAGCCAACTCCAGTGTCATTAAGACCAGAAGTGCCTTCCCAGGAGCCGAGAGCCCCTCTTCAGCAGACATGCTGCTGATTACCCTCCCAGAGTGACTTTGCATTGCATGCAGACTGATGCCTCCCCTTTGAGGCTACGGATTTCACCCGGCTGTGTTTGTAGTAACTTAATAAGCAGCTACGTGTACAGGCTCCAGCTCTGCTGCTCTCGTCCCTCAGGCTGCGTTCCACCTCCATCCAGCTTTACTCTTCCAGACAAATCGGAAATGGAGTTTTCGCAGTACACAAGCAATACCAGCATCTTTCAGAACTACGCCATGGAGGTGGGTCTCTCACCTGGGAGGTGCGGAAAAGCGTTGAACCGTGCGGTCAGGCGTTTGTGCAGGTCTGGGTGCAGTGCTGAGGCGCCAGGAGTGGTGCCTGCCCAGCTTTGTAGTTGAACGTGCACCCGGGTTGACCTCAGGTGCTGATCTCCAGCTGCTCCCGCTGCAAGACCTGCGAGTGTCTGGTTTACGACGAGGAGATCATGGCCGGATGGACGGCCGATGACTCCAACCTCAACACTACCTGCCCCTTCTGCGGCAACCCCTTCCTGCCTTTCCTCAACGTGGAAATCCGGGATCTCCGTGGTCCTGGCAGGTATGGGGACAAACACGAGGAAGCAGTGGGAAATGGGCTGAAGTGGCAAGGGACTCACTGACGCTAAATGGTCCTATATGTCACTTCCGATCATACTAACCAACACCGTCCCAGTGTCACTGTGCACCTCGCTATATCTTATTCTCTTTTTATTAATCAGGTTTTTCCTAAAAAGCAGCCCGTCTGCAGAGGAAGCTGTGTCCTCGTCCTACTCCGTCTCCACGGGCCTGGGTACAGGGACGTCCACGCTGTCCACTCCCTGTCCCACCCTGACCATGTCTCCACGGTCACCCCAAATCACCATACATGGTTGCCCTGGCAACAACAGGTTTGAATCCTGTCCTGTTCCCATAATGATTTTGTTTGTTTTTACTGTAAATGAAAGCCATTGAGAAAACCATGCATGACAATACTGCTCCCAAAAAGACTCCCCCATTGCTGGCATTTATGCAGTGTTGGTGAGGGTTAGTCCAAGCCCCTAGTCCCCATTCCATTTGTGCTGCTGATAAAGGACGTGTTTGAAGTAGCCGTCCCTCAGAGATGAGCCCTGCTCATGACCCTAATCTACAATGTAAATGGGAACTCCCTCCTCAGCTGCACCTGGGTCCGCTGTACCCAAAAAGCTGCAGAGGGTCACACTATAGTCCTCACGGAACACTGAGTGCAAAAACATCAGCACTAGGGTTTACATGCCACGTTCTGCAAAATTATGGTCAGGATCCACTGACGAAACAAAAAAGCTTTATATGGCCACAGGATGTTCCTAGGAAAGAGTTTAACACTAGCTGATACCTCAAGTGAGAGGCAGGTTATTTGGGAGGATATGCGTAGCTTCTACACTCATCCAAAAGGTCGTTTGCTCTCTGTAATTACTGACTTTAAGCCACAGCTGTTTCACTGTGTTTTACATAGTGTAAAAATGGTATTGTGTCACTCCAGCTTATGAGCAGGACTTTCTGTCTGTTTCATGGCTGCATGCATTTCTGCTGCCTGTGCTCCAGGTCAAGGACTGAGGGTTAGCTCACTCAAACAGCCTTTCGTACTCGCAGAAGCAGCTCCCTTGGATACTCCGTGGCCCACTGTGTCGAAATCCCAACAGAGCGGCGCCAGGGTGCCCTGTCTCCAGAGCCTACCATGGTGCGCAGTGTCAGCGCCTTTGGACCCCTGGAGGAGCCAGTCCGCACCAGCCGCTACATCACAGGCAGCCTGCCCTGCCGGCTCAACGAAGTCACGGTAAGGCAATGAAGATCAGTCCTTCATCTGAAAAGTTCCAGAAAGTTGGACACATTAGAGAGCGCCTTAAGACATTTTGATCTGTATTATTAGCAATTCTGATGTGCATGTAAACGTATATGTTCTAGGACCCCTTGAGCATGGAGTGGCGTCTACACAACCCAGACCCAGTGACAGTGCCCTATCTGAGCCCATTGGTGCTCTGGAAGGAGCTGGAGAGCCTGTTGGAGAACGAGGGGGACCAGGTGATCACTGTGTCGGACATGGTGGACCACCATCCCATAATTTTCTGGAACCTGGTGTGGTACTTCCGCCGACTGGACCTACCCAGCAACTTGCCTGGCCTCATCCTTACCTCAGAGCACTGCAACCGTGGGTCCCAGGTAGGACACTCAGATCTGGAAGTTCCCAGATCTTTTCAGAATCGGATATGGGGTCTCTGATCTCATCTTTGATCTCATACTGCTTACGAATCGTTGAATGCAAGTATGACTCAATGGTATGACTTCAGTATCATAGTTCTTCTTGTTTACTAACACATTTGAAGTTCATGGTGTACAGGGTTGAGCTCAGTCAAGGACGTAGGACAGCTGTAGGTGCCTGGAACATTCTCCAGGAGCTATGGGGAGGCTTTCTAACCTCACCACTCACTTCACAGATTCCTCGGCACTGGATGTCTGAAGACAGCAAACATGTGCTGATCCAGATCCTATGGGACAATCTGAAGCTTCATCAGGATCCCACACAGCCGTTCTACATCTTGTGGAACACGCACCGTAAGTGTGGGCTCCGTATCACTGTGAGGGTGCTTGGGTGGGTGGTAGGGAGTTTGTGAATCCGCCCATGTGGTCTTTGGCTAGGTGTGCTAAATGCAGTAACTCCAGATTTGCTGTGTATGTATCTGATGGGGAGTAACTACAGTTACATGTAACAGTGTTACATAATGAAATTACAGAATCAACGTAATTGTAATCCATTACAGTTACTGAGAGAAAACATGCAATTGGTTTAGTTACTAATCAAGATTTTGGTGATTACAAAGGGGTTACATCCAAATTTTCTTCAGTAAAAAGCTTATATGTAGAAAATTCATTTTGTTGCTTTGCATCTTTTCGCCATGCAGAAATGCCTTCTTTTCGCATATTTACAGACAATGGGGTCAGCAAAGCCATTGGGACTTTTCAGCTTTATTGCCCAGTTTAAAATGCTTTTTAGAAAGCGTTGGGTCCCTTTTCTGTAGATTGCTCTCTTTCCTTTGTATGGTCATTCTCTCTTGACAGCCGCATCTCCTTCCTGCTAAAAGCTAACAGAAACTCTCTTTGTCTTGCAGGCTTAAATCGTACTCTTTTAATTAAGAGTGAGTGTTAACACTGGGTTGTTCACTTATCGTCCCTCAGCTGTTGTGTCCTTTGGCTTTGCTCTTTTTGATGGTCTGATCAGCATGTTTTTAGTTTTTCTGTTTGCCATTTTCACACATCTGATGCGCTACTTCGTTGTTAGAAGATTTTCTTTTTTACTTTCATTCTGTTGCTCTTTAATGGTGCTGATAAGAGGATTTATATTTTGTACAGTATTTCTTAAATGGACACTCCTCCAAAGCGATTGAACTCCAAATTCATTTCTTTGAAATATCTCAAACACTTCCAAATAACAATATTATAATCTTTTGCTTCCGGGCCTTAGACACCTTGACACATTTGCAGATGTGCGTTTTTACTTTATTTCGAGCCTTTGGTGTCCCTTTTTTTTCTGTGATTTCCCAGCCACTGTCAGTCCTGCCTTTCCGTGCACACGTGCATGCACACATGCCTGTCCTCGTGAATGCATGTCAGCTATCTTCTCATGCCTCGCTACAGATCTGAACTACCCAGTGACCTGGCCGCTAAGGGAGGAGGAAGATGAACACGTGGGGAAGGAGCTGCTGCAGAGCGTAGTGAAGAGCATCCAGAAGAACGATGTGTACCGACCCATGAGCCAAGTCCTGCAGCTGGTTGGCCAGAAACTGGGTGTGCGGAGGCAAAGGTAGGGAGGCTTTCATGTGACATATGGACATGCAGCCGCCACCTAACTGACACGGAGTGGCAGCTCACATAACTGCTTTTCTTTTTGTCCTGCTTGTCCGTGGGCTTCTCATAGGAGTTTGTACAGAGAGATCCTTTTCCTGTCTTTGGTGGCATTGGGCAAGGACAACATTGACATCGGTGAGTACCTCATCTTTATGAGGATATTGTGTATGTAGCACCACAAGGAAGAACATGAAGTGGTTTGCTGACTAAGGGTATTCAGGGGTGGCAAGTGGATCAGTAGGTTAAGGTTCTGTGTCTGTGATCAGAAGATCACTGGTTTGATCCTTCGCCTCAGCAGAATGATCACATGTCTGTGAGCCCTTGAGCAAGGCCCTCAACCCCCAGCTCGAGGGGTGCTGCATGCTGGCTGACCCTGCACTATGACCCCCAAGGAATGGACAGCAAGATGAGTTGGGTGAAGAGAAGAATTCAAATGTACTTGTACTTATACTTGTGCAAAATGGCAAAAAAAAGGATTTAATCTTATAATCTTTAAAAAGCAATGCTGTGGATCATAAGAAGTTCATTTTCCTTCAAGGCAACAGGGATTTAATAGGCCGCTCTTGATGGAGTTCTGCTTCTATGCTAACCTTTGCCTCGCAACCTTCATACAGATGCATTTGACCGGGAGTACAAGATGGCCTACGACCGTCTCACACCCAGCCAAGTCAAGCTGACGCACAACTGTGACCGACCACCCAGTGTTGGGGTGATGGAGTGCCGCAAGATCTTTGGAGAGCCATACTTGTGAGCCAGCCACATGTGTCTGTCTCTGTACCCAACACCTACAACACTAGCATCCCAAGACTGCAAGGTCCTCATCAGTGCAGCCTGCTGAATGGGTGGAGATGACTTTGGGACACCACAGCACTAAGACAGCACCCAATGTACAGTTCCCCCAACTTGGACAGGGTGGCCTCCTCCATGAAGAATGGATATGCGCCACCAGAGTCATGTGGAGTACCGGCCTATAGGCCTGTTATACATGCAGCCTGAAAACAATACCTGGCACCAACTGGTGATTTCCAAAAGACCCCATACCAGACCACTGCCCACACTAGGAGGGCTTGTGCACAAAATGACGCTCAGGAAATAAGAGGTGGCGAGAAGCAAGACAGCGTAGAGGCCCTAGTAACAAACTCATAGCGGGGGCCCTTGTGTGTTTTTACTGCCCCGGGATAGGGTTCGAGCAGGCAGTAAAGCAGATTCTGTAGCAAATACCATAAGCAGGAAACAGGTACCTCGGACAAGAGCAGCCTTCTAGGATTTACTGAACACTATTTACTAAAAAAAGAACAGAACATTTATGGTCACGTGTCTTGGTTATAATGTGGTACTTTTCAAAAACTTATTTAGATTATGTTCTATACAATGAATATGTCCTGTACATACTTTTTAAAACATTTGTATTATATATTCATACATTGAGACTAATACTGACAATATGTCACTTGTATTCTATTTATAAAAATGCACCATTATTTATTTATGTCTGCTGTAGCGCTTAAGCCCAGTTTTTACTTTCAAATGTGTATGTGTGTGTGTGTGTGTGTGTGTGTTAGTTAGTTATTAGGGAGGCCTTGTCTTACTAGAGAGTACTGTAATAACGCCAGTATATCTACCTGAACAATCTGAGGGTTTGATGGTTTGTGACACTGCATCAGAGGAGACCCACTTAAGGACTGGAAAATCTACTTGTACTGTATATATGTATAGTCAAATTCCATCCTTTTTAGGAGGGGCCTAATTTTTCAGGGCCCACCCAAATGGAATTTAAGGACTGGAAGCCTGATGATCTAACATTAAAGGATATATTTCAAAGTGTTTTTAACACATTTATCAATTGGAGTGGCTCCTCATTAAAGGTACCTCTTAAAACTCTATACAGATTACCAGTGGAAATCGGCATTAGAAATGTGGCTTTATTTTAAATACGGAGAGATATGAATGGGTGTTAGTGAATTTTTCAATGAAGACTAACGGAGTTTATGGTGGGGCACCCAGTCGTGTTACCTGAAGCAAAGGATGGTGTCTGTCTCCTCCTCCCATGCGTCAGTTAATGGCCGTCTCCGGTTTGCGCTTCGGTTTCTGCTCTGGTCTCCTCTGTGTAAGCAGACTCTGTCAGCCAGTCTGGATTAGTTACACCATGTGCAGTTTAGGATCTTGATTGTTCGGCTGCCTAAAATGGCGTGAGTTGTTTGCTGGATAGGGAGTATTTCTTTAAAACGCGTGTGAACGGTTTTTTATAACGGTTTCACTGTGCCTGTCTTTCGTTAGTTTGTAGAGAAATGCTTTACCAGTTGTAATTCCAGCGCGTATACTGCCCATTAGAAAACCAAAAACCGATTAATCGAAAACGGTACATCGAGGCTGTGCGTACGTGTCAGTGTGCGTGTCTACATGTATATATTTGTTTTCATTTGCGCGTTTTAAAGTGGTTATAAATTGTGGTTTAAAATAATCGGCAATTGCGGCAATAATGCGAAAATTAAATCCGCATTATTAAATGTAAATCTGAGGTGGTACAGCTTGGAGCTGCCTGTGCCCGGCTTTCCATTAAATTTTAAATGGGTGTTATTTCTATGTCCACAGCAGGGTACGTAGTGAGACCTCCCTCTGCTGCAAGATGTGAAATGCCGCGACCGCCTAACTGTGAAATACGCCAGGAGCGGTAACCCTGCTCCATTTATCAAAATGGCGGGGAAATAACGGACGTTTCACGCCAGTCTCCATCTCATACGGCGATGCCACGGTTACCGTGCCCAGCCTCTCCCTGCCCTGCCGCCACGCCACAGTCATTAACGGCGGCTGGGGGGCCCTCCGCGTCCTTTCTGTTTGGGGGTCACTAGCGCGTTAAAATGTATTCACATAGTTAATTATTATGCATCCAAACGTTTATTTAAAAAGTAACAATAGTAACACTTTAGGTTTTCTTTCATATTATATTCATACATATCCATTAATTTCTCGGAGCGAGAAATGTGCATAAGAAAAAAACGGCCATATATCCATATACTGTGTTACTACGCATCACACGTTTTCCCTATAAATAATTTTTATAAAATATAGGCATACGTATATAACTGTTCATACGCACCTGTACATGTGTACAATGGTGTAAACTGAAGATGAATTTATTTGTAAAATAGCTTCTCGGTTAGTCGTTAATTTTAATTAAATTAACGGTAATTAGCTTTGGATCAGGATCTTAGAAAACACCATCTCTTTATGTTATTTTGGATTAAAATAGCATGACTTCTGAACCCGCTGGTATAAGCTTACATAATTGTCAGTTTTCACAAACTGTGTATGTTACGTCCTTCTGTACAGTGTAAGAAACTAACAGTTAGCTTGTCCTGCCATGACAAATCATAATGGTATTTTCCAAATATCAAGCAAACCTCTGCTGAAATTTTTGTGAAATTGTGAAGAAGCACTTCCACTTGTAAAATACTAATTTTGAAGCTCTGTGTTTTTTACCGTATGGGTATTATAAATTGGAACTAGCTGTGCCTTGTGTTTGGCGTTGGAGCGGTACAGTCCATGGGATGTGTGGACATGCCTAGCTGGTAATTGACGTTTATAACTGGTTGGCATGATGGTCACTCGCAGAACGCCTCTGTCAGTGAAAGCTGGCCATGTATAGCCCCTGTCACACTGCGTCCTGCCCGTTGCGCCGCCCTGTGCTGAAAGTGTGGGGGGTCACTGGACTCCCAGACACCCCACTCCATGTTTCCAGAAAATTCACACCGTTAAAATGCAGATGTGCATTTGCAGTTAGGGTTTCAGTTTCCGTTGATCACCTGCCCTATACAGTAGTGAATATGGATTATTCTAAGGTCACCATTTATTCTTTTAGTCATGGACTTTGCTCCTTGATCGTTTTGTGGTGCAGGTCTCATGAAGTTTCAACTGGACATGTTGAAAGATACAGCTTTATGTGATTGCAGAGCCTGAACTCACTGACCCACATCAGGCATTTCGTCTAACAATGGTCAGTAGATTCTGGTCAGTGTCAGTCTCAACGCACTCATCTGCTCTACTGAAAGGCTGACTTTGGGTGTAGGTGCCCTAGTGAAAGTTTCAGATCTTTATTTAAAAGCAAACCAAAATGTGGGCTGCGTGCTATGCAAATGTTAAGCCTTTATAAATGTAAAAAATGAATATCTAGAAACTTCTCCAACCCTCTTCCCTACCCACCCAGCGAGATGGCATGGAGCAAGACTTAGACAGTTAAATGTTCTTAACACCCAGCAGCTTCTGTAATAATGTAGGACTGCCCTCAGTCCATGTATGTGTCACTTATTCACAGCTGTGTGTAAAATGTGTAAGGTTTTTAGCTTGATGTAAGTTCTGTCTGCTCTTTTTAGACTGGACCTTTAAAAATGTTTACAGATATGTACACAGGAAATACACCTTGGGATCCAGTAGTGATGATGCATCTTAGACAGGATCTTCAGGGTCGTCAACCTTTTAATTGTAAATAAATTCACTAATAATGTGCATGGTTTTATTATTGTGTCTGTGGAGCTTAACTTTATTACTTTATGCATTTCTATGTAAAGTATAAGGTATATTATTCAGTATTTCATAATTATGGTTTTACTGTATTCCCTGCTATATTTCTAAAGCCTTCTGAATACTAACCTGGGATGTTTGTCTTCTCTTATTAACCACAAGTGACAGGACACCAGCTTTTCTAAAATAGTTTTAAGAGCGACCTGGTAAATAGCAGAGAACGTTTCCTCCCTTCCGAATGAAAGGCTGCTAATCTAAGCCAATGTGATTCCTTCACTGCTGTTTACTGACATGTACTTACTGTTAAAGTGTAGTGAGTTTTCACGATAACAGCAACGGAATAGTGGGCAGACAGTTACTGCTTGTTTAATGAATCCATAGTGCACTACGTCCATTTTGAGCCTCAGTGGTACCTCAGAAATGTCACATTGACATGTAGATTGATGTGCAGGACACACAGCCCCACATAAATACACATACTCACACGCAATGGGTATGAACAAGATACATGCATCTTTAGACCAGTCTCTTATATCACATATTAAAAAGACTTTTAATCATAGTTAAATTCTTTCATCCATCACTTAACAGATACCTTTCACTTTGTTATGGCAGTTTTCTGCGGGTACCATCCCAGACTTGCAATGCAGTACAGAAATTCCTACAAGCCGTGCTGATCTGCCATGGAAGTAAAACAGGGTTAAAATAAATCCATCACCCCAGTACTCTCAGCTAAGACCCCTTCTGACGGGAGGTGATTAATATGTTCACGTCTGTTGTCGTGATATTTAGCCCGTTGCACCAGTTTCAATTTTAATTTCTAAACATTGAAATGTCTTGTTAAACCTGATGATTTAACAAGAGATTAAAAGAATATCATGGTTCTACTGCTTTACATATTAAACCTGGGAATATGATGTCATATAACCTGAAGCTCACTGTCAAGCTTCGGTGCATATTCATTACTAAACAATCCAACCGCTGTTCTTAACGTCCAGTGCTATAGTACAGCCTTAACTCGCTGGTGTTCATACATTCAAATACTCTGTGTGGATAAGCAGATAAATGAGCCTAGTGTATATGAGTTGCATTAAACAATGGTGGGTGAGCATACTTTGTCTGCTTGGACAGCAATACAAACAGGCAGTATGAGGGGGAACATCAATCTACAAAACCTTCAACTGAGCTTAGTCTGTTTAAAAATCTGTGTGGAACCACACTGAGGTGACCCTGAGTGCTGCCCTCAGGTAGACATGGGACAAACGGGGGCACAAGTGCTATCCTAAGATGGACACAGGTCAGACAGAGGCAGATGTGCTGTTCTCGGATGGACAGGGGGCAGACAGGGGCAGATGTGCTGTCCTCAGATGGACAGGGGGCAGACAGGGGCAGATGTGCTGTTCTTGGATAGACAGGGGACAGATGTACTGTCCTCAGATGGACAGGGGACAGACGGGACAGATGTGCT
>JABFEA020000010.1:21918823-21931881 GCA_019775915.2 Cyphomyrus plagiostoma | reverse complement strand
GTCCTCAGATGGACATGGGGCAGATGTGCTGTCCTCAGATGGACATGGGGCAGATGTGCTGTCCTCAGATGGACATGGGGCAGATGTGCTGTCCTCAGATGGACATGAGGCAGATGTGCTGTCCTCAGATGGACATGAGGCAGATGTGCTGTCCTCAGATAGACACGGGGCAGACTATGATGCGATCTTCCAGCATGACACTGAGCACCAGGAACACAAAGTAGAGCAGGAACATGGTGAAGCCGAGCCGCTTGCTCATCTTCCACTTGCAGGCAGCGATGGAAACAATGACAAAGAGCAGCATGAGGAAGAGTAGCACAATGGCGCAGAAGAGGCCGTTGCTGCTGACGGCCACGGGGACCAGACCGTTGAACAAAGAGAACATAAGCCAGGGCAAGGGCAGCCTGGGGAGGGAAGAGGATGGGTGTGAGGAGAAGCGTGTGCTGTTACTGTAACTTACAACCAATATTCTTTCGGGATCAACCAAGTGACAGCAACTTTAAACTTAATCTCTGAGGTTTATGAATCAGCAATAGTTGCTTACCATTTAGGGAATAAAAGCAACTGATCATACATGACTGCTCTGTTTCTATTAGTAATGAATCTGCAGGCATCACCAGTGGAGCCCTTCGCCTGCTCTGACAGAGAACAAGCCTCCCCGCCAGTGACAGCTCACCCCATTGTGATGTCAAAGATATTACTGCCCACTGAGCTGGACACCGCCATGTCGCCGAGGCCCTTGCGGGCCACAATGACGCTGGTGATGAGATCAGGGATGGAGGTGCCAGCCGCTAGGATAGTCAAGCCCATGATTTCCTCTGAGATGCCAATTGTCTCGCCCACCTGCAGAAACACACTCCGGTCAGAGGGGGGAGCTGTTTCATTTGAGGGTGTAGAGTACAGCCTAACAAAGAACACAGGTGGTTACAAACACGGTGAAAAGGGTAACACTGAGACTGTTAGCTTTACTTTTTAAGAATATGGATTTGAAGCTGGCAGTACGAATTCTACAGGAAGGCTTGAATCACTGACCTGATGTGCCCACCACACCATCAGGTAGGAGAAGACTGCAATCCAGATGATGGACCCAAGAAAGGTCACTACAAAGTACTTTTTGGAAGCCTGCAGAAGGCAAAGTGAGAGTGGACTGTTTCAGCTGTGCTTTGGAGTGTTTCTGGTTCATTCAGCTTCCCGCCAGGCTGGTTTAGCGTGTGCAGGCCATGAGCCGTGCACACGGTGGCTGGTCTTTACCAGATTTCGCATGTCAGGGAGGGTCAGCCACAGTGGGAAGATGATGGGCAGCAGGAACAAGTAGGTGGCCTGCTTGCGCCGAGTCTCTGGCCACTCCAAAGACAGGGGTTCCTCCTCCTCTTCGTCCTCGTCGTTCTCGCTGTCGTCGTCACTGTCCTCGTCACTGCTGTCCTCGTCACTGCTCTCTTCAGAGCCCCCACCATCAGCACCTTCCCTATCCTAACATACAACAGGGGAGTTCCTCAGACCAGGGGAAAGCAGAGGAGGCCAGTAGGTGGGGATGCAGAGGGACACTAAACTGGACAACATGCCTGAAAAATATCACAATATTTTCAGAGATTATCAGAGATTATCATGAATCTGGTATTTAACACAATATTCTAAAATTCGTTTGTAGAAAATAGTAAAATATGACAAGTAGCTTTGAATTTTTCTGATAATGATGACCAAATAAATTTCACTAATAGTTATGGAGCGTGTGACAGGTATAATGATAAAGTCTCATACCTTGATGCAATTTGTGTATCCAAAGTGCGTTATAACTCTTAATTATCCAAGAAAACAAGTGTTTAGGTGATAACACGATACTCGCAATATTCAAATTGATGATGTGAATGTTCATAATCACGGTAAGATATTTTATCGCTATATCGCCCAGGCCTAGGGGGCGCCCACGAGCGGCCGTGCTTCAGCGAATGACGCATGTGCTGTGACGCACCTTTTGCTCCTGAGTCTCCTTTCCCTCTTCCTTGGCTGCAGGCTGGGAGGTGGACGCCTCAGCTGCTCCATCTGCAAGTCAACAGGAAGATGGGCAGATTCAGCAGCTGGCAGCAACGCCCCTTCATCGCTGCTCATGGGATGTGAATACGTTCTTTACACAGCACATATCAGAGGCTGCCCCACACAGCTTTTACTGAGCTGTCATACCATGAAATAGAGCAGGGGTCCCCAAATATCGATTGTGGGGTCCAGATTCAATTGTAGGTCGGTAACGATATTGGTGACCACTGTACCGGTGATCAATTTACGACCGCACATCCTGGACAGGACCGTAGGGTTCCTGGAGAGTGTCTCAAGAAGCATGGGACACAAGGATGGGGGGGGGGTCTCTGGATTTCTAGTCCATTACAAGGCACATACAATCACACACTCACACACCAGGCTATCCTGAGGTACCAGCTATAGCCTAATTGCATCTCTTTGCACAGTGGCTGGAGACCCATGTGACACGGAGAGGACATGCTAACTCCACACACAGCCAGTGGAGGCAGGATACTCACCTATCAACCATCCCAGAGGTGTGGGCCAAATAAGCTAGTCTCTGAGCCACCATGCCACCTTCAGTGTTCATGCTTATTGTAATATAACCCCGTTTCCAAAAAAGTTGGACGCTGGGTGAAATGTAAATAAAAATAGAACGCAATGATTAACAAATCATATAAACCCATGTTTCATTGAAAAGAGAGCAAAGACATATCAAAATGTTGAAACTGAGACATTTTATTGTTCTATGACAAATAAATGCTCAACTTGAATTTGACGCTAGCAACACGTTTCAAAAGAGTTGAAAATCGGGTCTGGCGCATGTTTACCACTGTGTTGCATCACCTCTTCTTTTAACACCACTCTGTAAACGTTTTGGTACTGAGGAGACCAGTTGCTGGAGTTTTGTAGGTGAAATGTTGTCCCATTCCTCCTTGATATAGAATTTCCACTGCTCAACAGTTTGGGGTCTCTTGTCATATTTTTAATTTCATGATGTGGTAAATGTTTCTAATGCAGACAGGCCAGTCTAGCACCCGAGCTGTTGTACTACAGAGCTATGCTGTTGTAATACGCACAGAATGCAGTTTGGTATTGCTGAGATATGCAAGACGTTCTCTGAAGAAGACATTGTCTGGATGGCAGCATATGCTACTCCAAAACCTGTATATATCAGTCAGCATTAATGGTGCCTTCCCAAATGTTCAAGCTACTCACGGGCACTAATGCACCCCCATAACATCACAGATGGCTGGCTTTTAAACAGTTTAGTGATAACAAGCTGGATGGTCCATCTCCTCTTTAGTCCGGATAATGCAGCGTCCTTTATTTCCAAGAAGAATTTGAAATCTTGATTTGTCAGACAAGAAGACAGTTTTCCATTTCGCTTCAGTAGATCTTGAACAAGCACAAACCCAGAGAAGTCAGCTGCGTTTCTGGATCATGTTCAGATATAGTTCCGTCTTTGCATGGTATACTGTCAACCTGCACTTCAGCAACAAACTGTGTTCACAGACTGGTTTTCAGAAGAGTTCCTAAGCCCACGCAGTGATTTCCAATATAGAATCATGCCTGTTTTTAATGCAGTGCAGCCTGGGGACCAAAAGATCATGGCTATCCAATATTGCTTTCGGTCTTGTCCCTTGCATACAAATATTTCTCTGGACTCTCTGAATCCTTCAATGATATTATGTCCTGTACATGATGAAATTCCCAAGTTCTTTGCAATATTACATTGAGGAACATTATTCTTAAATTGTTGCGCTATTTGCCCACACAGTTTTTCACAAAGGGGTGAACCTCTCCCCATCTTCACTGTACAGAGACTCTGCCTCTCTGGGGGGGGGGGTCTTTTTATACCTAATCATCTTACTGACCGGTTGTCAAATAACCTAATTAATTGTGAGATGTTCAACCAGGTATTTTGTTTTAGCATTACTCAGTTTTTCCTGTCTTTTGTTGACTGTCCCATCTTTTTTTAAACTTGTTGGCATCAAAATCAAATTGAGCATTTATTTGTCATAAAAAACACAGTTTCAACATCTGATTTGTTGTCTTTGTTCAATTTTCAATTAAATATGGGTTTATGTGAATTGCAAATTAATGAAATTTGGTTCTCATTTGCATTTTACACAGTCCCAACTTTTTTGGAAACGGGCTTGTATCATAAAAGACAGTAGGTACCAATAATGTAATAACGTGCCAATAACAAAATGAATCTTAGTTCTTAATGCACTAAAAATTGATAATGTAACAGCTGGCTAATAATATAATAAGTTATTGCATCATTGGCTAATAACTTATTACGTTATTGGTTCAGAAAATGTATTATGTTATTGGCCAGTTATTATATTATTGTCTGCTATGGGTGGTTTCAACTCTCATTAACAGAAAGACCAAGAGATAGACGTTTGTATATGTTCATTCCAGCTTGTTATATTCTATGCATCACTGGATTTTACTTGGTTTCATCAGATTGACTGTCAAATTCTGTTAATAGTTAATAACTGTTAAAGTCTGAATGCATGGCCAAATGCAAGCCCATGTATTACACCATGAGCCAGTGCAGGTGTGTTACCAGATGCTGTGAAGTCACCATATAGATGCTCTTCCTCCAGAACATTCTGTCTAGGATTTAAATATTAAAATCACCAGCCATAATATTTATTCATAAGATAATAAGGCTAGAAATGAGACAGTTTTTCCACCTTTTTATAATGAGTACAGCTGAATAACACAGCTTTTCATAATTTTTAATACACTATGCATATTCTTTGTGTTATTACACAATGAAAGCTGCAGAAATATGTCTCCAGTGCAGGGGATCCCAGGGGAAGGGGAAAAATTGCTTATCCTTTGTCACCTTAACGATTCTGCTTCAATGAGTTCTAAGCAACAATTACCCTGTTGCTGAAGTGCACGGCTCCATCTGCATGTAAATCCCGGAAGCGATTAGCTCAAAGGCCATGGTTCTTACAGCCCTGCTGGTGACCCATTGTAACAAAGCACTCCAGAGAGGAAGTCAACAGGCAGAGAAGGTGAATGCAGTCATTACTACTCGGGGCCATATCGAGACGCACAGCTGCACTGATTGCATGTGCTACAGGCTCATCAAACTCCTCTTGTTGCTATGGGCAACGAGGCTGCAGCTTGACCCTGAGGTTGTGCCCACAGACGCTGCTTGAGAAAAGCTTTTAGCTTGAGAATTAGATTGGAGCCATATGGTTTTTGTCAGCTAGCGGTAACTCTCGCCACCGTGAGTGTCACCGCTCCTCATCCGAGGCAGAGGTCAGGGTGGGGAGAGCCCTGCTTTGGCGGTCGTCTATCTTACCTTCTGCTTTTCCTCGCGCCTTGCTCTCTACCTTCCCCCTGGCCATTTTGTTCAACATCTCGGCCTTGTCCTTAAACTTAACTGTAAGCGAGAGAGAGCAAAGGTGTCGGCACTCGGCGAAGGGAACGGACGCGACACCACCCCACCACCAAGCGAGCACGAGCATCTAACAAGAAGGCGGGCTATTGCTTCTCTCACTGGCCATCATTCTGAGGGGCGGAGTGTCTCCCTTAACACAAACAGAAGCGGATAGTCTGGAATCTAGACGTCATACCGGACGATACAATTTCATGTGACAGAGCGACAAACATGCAAAATCACAGAGGCTACAGTACGCGACACACAGACACCAGGGGAACGACTGCAGATTTCGCAGGACACAGAAGCAACAACAGGACACAGGTATGGTGAGCAGACCATTCTGACCTTACCTGGTCCCTGCTCTGACCCTCCAGTCTTTACATCCCCATTAAAGCCCGTTTCTAATGGACAGAGATTGACACATGAGAGGACCCACACACTGCACTCAAGGCAGCTTCACAAGAGCACAAATCGAGGGCAATCAAGACAGCCGGCTATGAGTAATGAAGGCAGACACTGAACATACAGGCTTCAGAGGCCAGCCAAGATCCTTCTCATTACATCTGGTTGTAAGCTCTGAGGCAGGATTTTTCAGTTATGCTCCAGGTATTTACTACACCAGCAGAAACTCAAACAGCAGTTAATCAAGTATGTTGAAGATAATATGCTGAATCGGGTGGTTTTTCATGCAGTCGGACCAAGAACCTTCTGGTCTTGGCCATCCATCTCCTTGCTTGAATGACCTACCACAAAGCTCTTTCTCTTGTGCCTCTAGAGAATGCGGTGGCAAAGAGTTTAGGGTCATTGGCTGTCTATAGGAGTCTGCTGTGTGTGTGTAAGGGTGTCTCTTTAGTCAGTATTCTACCTCCGGTCCTATTGAGATAAACAGATTGGGCCCAGAGTGGTTGGCTCTCCTCCAGCATTTATTAGCTGTAGCATTGAAAGCTGATTAAGAGGCTGCCAGAGGCTGTGAGGCTGAGCCCAGGCCCTGGGGGAGGGAGGACAACGTGAAGGTCACTACAGGAGGAGCCGGCACCTCAAACCTCAAACGGGAGCCTAAATGAGCACTCTGACTGGGTTTGCTGGGAGATCTTCCTGACAGCATATGGGCTTTCCAGTTTTCCACTCAGTTTGGAAGCCATAAGAAAAACAAATCATATTTTGTACTCTTACACTATGTCATCTCGGTGTTCATCTCGAGCTTGCATGTTATTCATGTTCACTGTATTCTACAGTCGTACATGCATGTACAGAAAAGCATACATAAATGCACAAATACCTGTGTTTTTCACCATATATTTAGGATTCCTGAATCTGAACAGCCACAGAACCAGCTTGCCATTTCTTAAAAGTTAGTCAAAAAATATAAGCAGAGTTTGCAGGCTTAATATGTATGGTAATATGACTATTAATACATTTTTTAGGACTGAACATACATAGTTGTCGATGCCAATGTTCATAGTGTGTGTGCTACATAAATATCATAAGACAGAACAACAAATTTTACATGTTCCTTCAAGTTGCTGGTTGCTATGAGCAATTGATGCTATTATATGAGTTGTTACTGTAATGCAATGCTATGAGCAGTAAATACTATGCTATGAGCAGTTAATACTATGCTATGGGCAGTAGATGCTATGTAATGGGCAGTAGATGCTATGTAATGAGCTGTTGATGCTGTGCTATGAGCTGTTGATGCTGTGCTATGAGCTGTTGATGCTGTGCTATGAGCTGTTGATGCTGTGCTATGAGCAGCTAGTGTTATGTTACGGGCAGTTGGTGCTATGCTATGAGCAGTTAATACTATGCTATGGGCAGGTGGTGCTATTATATAAGGCGTTGGTGCTAAGCTATGCTATGCTATGAACAGTTGATGCCATTCTAAGAGCAGTTGGTGCTATGATACAGGTAGTTTTTGCTATGTTTTGAGCCATTGATAAGGTATCGGCAACTAATGCAATGCCTTGGGCAGATGACGCTACACTTTGCTACATAGAAAGTCAGAAAGTCTAAATAGATAAAAACAACGTATATTTTTAAATTAATATTTAGGGAAGAACCATAATCTAACCTTCCCCCAGTGGATCAAGGGTGTGGATCATCAGCTGAAAGATGGTATTCCTCATGGTGCTGTTGTGTAGAGAGGCCGAGCTGCCTCCGCGCTGGAGGCCAGGTTTCGGCTGTGGAAACAACAGAATTCAGTTCACCAACATACACATGATTCACACGGTCAGATCTGCATATCGACGCACAAATTCAAAAATTCCCTCTTTGAATGCAGCAGGATACTGCAGAGGAATGCGGCTCATCACTTTATTGGTCTGTGAAATACAGCGGACCAGCATCCATCACACTGATCTTATCTGCATAAAGTTGGAGCAAATGTTCAGCAAGGTAAAAGAGAGACGTACTGAAATCCACCATTTAATTGCACAAAGTGAGATTAAAAAAAAATTCTGCACTCAAAGCATTCCAATATGCATAGCATCACTCAGGTTGACTGTCTATGTGTTTCTTTATTCATTGATAGGCCACATGCAGTCACCTACCTTTAATCTCTTTTTGTCCTCAGGATGGTCCGGAAGGTTATCGCCACCAGGTGTCCCATCGTCCTGCACGCACCATTGAAATGTTTCACCAGACCTGACTGGCAATAGCCATTAGTGCTGTCGCTATGCTGACACTTCCTGTTTGGTGTGAAGTTTTCATCACTGGGCCCTTGAGCAAGGCCCTTAACCCCAATTGTTCCAGGGACTGTCTGACTGTTTTCCCAACTGTACCTGGCTTTGGTTAAAAGTGTCTGCTTAAGAGAATCATCTATAAATGTAAATGTTTCAGGAGATTCACTGACACTTTTTGCCTTGTCATGGCAGTGTGTCCCTTCTGCGGCTGGGATTAGTCATGTGACAGAATGATTCAATCACAGCGGCCCATCAGCCTCGATCGACTTTCCTTAAGCCCACTGGTCTTCAGCAGAGGCTTAAGGAGTGTCACTGTACTGTACTGTTAACAGAGGAACAGTGTGGTTCAAGCTGCGCCTTCCTGTGCTTCCAGCAGCTTGTGTGCAGTGATGCCGGATGTAAGCACTGGCACGCCATCATTGGCTGGAGGCTCAGGCCTCATGTTTGCCAAATTGGCGATGCGGTGCAACGCTGTTGCATGTAGAGGTAAAACACGGCAGACTATCTCAGCTTTATGGACAAGGAGTGGTTACGTGGCATGGACCTGTGGCATGGACCTGTGGCATGGACCTGTGATTTATTCCAATTTTTAATCAGACATAAAGCTGACCCATTCCTCTCACATAAAATGCAGATGCTATTGCACTGCAGAATGACTGTTGTCTTCCACTTATCAGTGACCTTTTTTGCCAGTATTTTTTTTTATCGTTGCATGTTCACATTCACAATTGCTGGGAAAGAGATGCATCCCCCAGGTGAGTCAGAATTTGCAGAGGAGCACTTAGTGCTCTGGAGCACTGCGGATTTTTTGCTACCATGAGCTTGCTGTAGCCTTTCAGTTACACTTCACAGAGTGCTCCACTTTCCAGCCAGAGTCCCTCAGAGGATTAGCTGCTACACTAGGTGATCGGCTTTGGTTCCAATGGAGTTACAACAGCTTCCTTTGTCTCTACATGCGGGAATAGGCAGGGAGAGACTGAAGGGGGTCCAAGCCTGTTACATGGCTTGTTTCAGGAAGCATACTAAATTAAGACAAGTTAAATGCCAGTTTGCTTAGAGAATAAACCAAAATATTAATCTTTGTTATAAAACAGGTTGTTGCCCCTTGTATCTTACAGAATCATCAAGATGCTACATCTCAATATGTCATGTGAAATGAAGGAATGGAAGCCTAAAAATGGGCTGCCAAACGACTGTGTGGTAAATTACACAAACGTTGCGTAAATGATAAACACGTGCCGAACAACACACAATCAAAGCTGTGATGATCAGAACCCATCATCAGGCACTTGATGGTCACGCCCGGCCCCTGTCACATTACTTACAAATCTGGGAATCCATCTCATTTCTGCTCATCAAACACTAATGGGCAGGGCAACATTTCCAATGAGCCCTTCAATGTGGCTCATTAATAAATATGAGCTGAAATTAGAACAGCCATTGGCTCGCTCCTGAACACGAGAGGTGCTGTCCATGTCAAAATATGGTCGTATCATTAAAGATCGAAAAGCAATACAAGTACAATACATGTTAATTCAAGTCAATGCATGAGATGTTGATTAAGGCAGTGTACATAAAACAGTTATACACTGCTAAATACTGCTCGTTATTCATCATCATTAGGCCTAAATTCAACAAATTGCGACAGCTCTCTATAAATAGAAATCCTTTATATTTCTAAGACAACTAACTGTATAAGTTTAAGATGACTTATAATGTATGAAACATCTTTAAATATCTTGTTCCATATTTCTGAAGTTTAAACTGTGTATTATAAAGAATGAAATGGACACTTTATAAATGAAATATGAAGTTTTATGCTAGTGATCCTGTAACCATCATCATAAGTGCTTATTCTGTTCTGCGATCGAACTGTATAAATGTGAGATTTTGTCTCCTATTGTGAACTCGTATTTCTAACATCTCAACATGAATTACATCATATTTTTCTTTTCTTAGAAGGTCTATCTGTCTGCAGATAACTTAAGCGAATGAGTGAAAAGGCTGCAAATAAAATGGAGCGGAGCGAGGCTGACCTTCTCTGGCTCCTCTAGGGCGATGGCCTTCACGATATTCTTGTGCTTGTTGAGCTGCGTCTTGAAAGCATTCTCCAGCTGCACGTTATACTTCATGAACCACACGTAGGACATGTACGCCAGTACCAGCATAATACTCTCCCACCACATGATGGTGCTGTCCAGGAAGAAGATAATCAGCAGGATGAGGTCCATAATGTAGAAGGACACGTCCCGAAAGAGCGGCCACCAGGTGAGGTGAAGGATCTCCCGTGAGAAAAGAGCGCACATGCCGATCACAAAGAGGATGTTGAAGACCGCAGAACCCACGATAGTGCCGATGCCCACATTGCTGTGTGAGATGAACACCCCGATGAGCGAGGTGAAGAGCTCAGGAGCCGAGCCACCGGCCGCCATGAATGTGGCCCCGGCCACGTCATCCGAAATTTCCAGCTTGTCTGTGATGACGCCGAGGGCAGGTACGAAAAACTCATCACAGACGATGGCCAAAGACACAAACATGTAGATCATCCCGAAAAGATGCAAAACAACCCAACCCTGTCGCCTCTGCTCCACAGAGAAGAGGTCCTCTGGGTATTCACCCTTCACTCGTGGGGCACTGCCAGAGGAGGGCGCTGTGGTGTTGGGGGCATATGTAGTGTAAGGTGTAGGAGTTTGGATGGGCATGGTAGGTGTGGGGGGCTCTGGGTCAACATAGATGCAATGTTTGAGGTTTGTGTGGTTTGTGGTCATTAAAGGAGATGCTGAGGTCATCACAGCAGGAACTTCTATGGCTGAAGTGGTTGTTTTTTCGGTCGGATGCTCTACTGCCCGTTGGGTAGTTACCGTGAGCTCCCGCTGGTCAGACTTAAGCACGCTCTCCTCTGTCCCAGGCTTATCCTCGATCTGTCGCTCCAACCAAGGTTCTGAATGCCTGGACCTTAAAGTCAACTGGTAGACACAGCATATCAAAATTCCACAGAGAAAAAACACTGCTCGGCTCCAGTGAAGTCTCCTCCTTCGTGACAAATGCATTCTTTCACAAAAAGTCAAATATTCACACGCATAAATAAATGTAATTAATACTGTACTTTCCCCATCCAGCTTCCAGTTCCCTTTACAAGCAGGTTTTTATATGTTTCATCTCATCTTTATAACAGATCCTTCAGAGGGCTGCACCTGTTGCGAAGTGAAGACAAAGCATAAATTAGACTAAGTTTTTTTTTCCATTTTTATAAACCGCTTGCAGTCTGATATGACGCGCAGCCATAGCGCACTTATACTGAACAGGTTTCAAAGCTCAAGGTGAAGCAACACGCACCTGTTACTATGGCTACAAAATTACAATATTTCCTCTCCCTGAAAAGGTACCTATTAAATCGCATGGAATACCACTGAAAACACGAAAAAAGGGGAAAAAGAATTGCGTTTACGTACATTTTAATCCGATGACGATAAAGACCGCGGAAGACAGCGAACCACAGAATCTGCTTAACGACATACATACTTGAGCAAACCTTTTATAAAACACGTATTTTTACCGATTTCGATCAAACCTTTCAATGGCTTTAAATCCCCTCTAAAACAATGAGGATTCTTAGGTCTCTCGACATGCAACTCATTAAAAAAATATGTTATACATTCTCTGTATTTAAAAATAAATTCAAATCATTCACACCAGCAGAACAGCCGAAAGTTACCTGAGAGCGCAGGATGGTGGAGGATCCCCGTTGGCGATAGATGAACCCTGCAGAGATGTGCGCTCCCAGCCGCGGGTCAGGACGCCCAACCGGGACGCGCTTCTCCACGCATCAGCATAAAGCCTAATGCTTGCACGCTTTAATCAACAGATTATCCCTGGCGTCCCTCACACTCTCATTATCTTCTGGACAACTTTCACCGATGGCGGCCGCTTCTGAGCGATCTGCTCACTGACTGTCGCTGTTATCCATTCTATCTGTGATGGGACACACAAGCGTCCTCTTCATGGGGATGGGATATACCGACCTGCCGTCACTGGTGTCCAAGCTTTTATATTGTATACATGTACAATATAAAATCAAATTTATTCACAAAATAGACCCCACTTTATTCATTATTTAAATTCGTGTCTGTACAGAAACAGAATTGAGTTGCTTACATAGAATTCCCTAGTACATCAAAGATATGAACCCTGTTCCGGCGTTTTACTCTTGATTTTCTGTATACAGCATAAGAAGCGTGTAGGAAGATAATTGATATACGACATATCTGTAGGCACGCATTCACATCAAAGATTACCAGAGTGTTTATTCTGAACTGTTTACTTTTTAATCGAACTATTTGGATATATCATCAAAAATGGGTGTATATAAGCTATCAGCAAAATATAAAGAGAATTTCCACACGGAGTACCACTATTCTATAATATCCATTTAAAAATTAATAGCTATTTTGACTGAAGATTTGGAGACTGAACTTGTGATAATGTACTATGCTCTCTGTGTTAATTGAATTCCTTGGTGCATCTAAAATAGAAAAATAAATAAGATTTAGCTATACTTTGCATGAGGGGATGTTTTATTTGTAAATAATCTATATACATTCGCGGTTAAACATATCTTTGCTATGAAAATCAGAAATCTGAAGTTTAGTCGCAGCCTGCGGAGTCTCAAGATAGCAATATGACACTAAAGCGTGTCCTTGAAAATTCATGATTAATTTTTTAAGTTTTTGAAGATTGATAATTTCTTAAAGTCTCAAATATATACATACACTCACCGTTTCAAACTTTAGTTCGATTTGCATGTTCTCTCTCTCTCTCTCTCTCTCTATATATATATATATATATATATATGACAACATACACACACACACATATATATATACACTCACCTAAAGGATTATTAGGAACACCTGTTCAATTTCTCATTAATGCAATTATCTAATTAACCAATC
>JABFEA020000010.1:21882383-21898566 GCA_019775915.2 Cyphomyrus plagiostoma | reverse complement strand
CCCCGCCCCCCCCCCCCCCCCCCCCCCCCGCCCACCGGGGCACAGGCGGGGGTTCACGCGCCACTCTGCTGCTAGCAATACTGTTGTACAGTTAATATATTTAATATTTTGCCTTTTATTTCAATATAATCTGCTTTGAATAAACAAAAATGGGGGGAAAAAGAAGATGCAATATTGGATAGAAGAGAAGAGGTGCACGCAGAGGCCAGTGCCGCCCACTGTAATCGCATTCAGCTCTAGATTCATTTCCAAGGAGTTCATGGTGCTCAGTTCATCCTCAATCCTCTATGTACTCCCAGAGGTCCTTCTCATAGCCTTCATGAACATGCTGTAGCAACACTCTCCGTCGGCTCTCACAGTATCTGAGGGAGGAGGGGGGGCCTGTTAGGGGCTCGGCGAAGCCTCATGCAGGACGTCGCCGTCACAGCGAGACGGAAACAGCCGGACATGCACCCCCCCTCACATGGACCGGCTGAGAAGATCGAAATTTCTTTGCCCAATAGCAACAAGTACAACAGAAGATAGGAGGTTGCATCCCCCCCCCCTCGTTATCGCCGCATTAAAACTGATTCCCAATAACACCCCCCCTTAAACAGATGCCTTGGTAGGAGAATAGTCCCCACCCCCAAATATATGGGCCCCCATACTGACCTGTATTTATCCTGTACTTTCTGCTTGATATCCTGCAAGGAGTCTTGGGAAATATCCCTCTCCAGGTATCCAGACAAGACCTCTGTGGCATTTTCCAGGTCAGCTTGATTATTCTGGAATAAATGGAAATCAAGTTTTCAAAGGACTCGTTTTATTTATTTGTGACCCAGATTAGTTAGATGAATTAAAATACACTTAACTTAATTGCTGAAACAATAACACCCAATTAAGTTAGTTTCTACAAATCAGTATATCCACCCATTCACATTCCCACCATCTGACCAGTTAAGGGGGGTTGGGAGCCTGTCTCAGGCAGCATAGGGCACAAGGCGGGGGACACCCCATGTGGGACGGCAGTCCATCACAGGGGACACACATCACACAGCATGGGAAATGTACACACTGAAAATTCAGGGCTGTAGTTAAAAAAATAAGACGGGATGTAATCATAAACTACACACACAGATGTGGGGCTCAAACCCTCAACACATGAGGTACCCTGCAAACCAGCACAAAAGACAGGACTGCATTTGGCTTCATCAGTGTGGGACTTACCTCAAAGATGATGGACTGATTGTTCTTCTTGAGGTAGAACGCGAAGACGTAGGTGAACATGAGCGTGGAGCGGCACTGGCACAGCACGTCCACGGCCTTCTTCAGGAACTGCACCTCGATCCACGACATGTTATGCTGCTGCATCTCCTCCATCTTCTGCTTGACCTGTGCGTACAGCTTGTGCTCGAAGCGCAGGCTCTGCATGTGATTCATGTAGCGGTTGCAGTAGAAGAGGTAGCGCTGCAACGCGGCCCTGGAGCGCTGCAGAGGACACGGGGCCTGGGTGAGGCCCGACACACATGCCCCCACTCTGAGCAGGGGGACACGGGGCCTTTGCAAGGGCCGATACACACACTCTCTGAGCAGGGGGACGCGGGGCCTTAGCGAGGACCGGCACATACATGCACACAATCACTCTGAGCAGGATGACACGGGGGCTTAGCGAGGGCTGACACACACACACACACACACACACTCTGAGCAGGGGGACACGGGGCCTTAGTGAGGGACGGCACATACATGCACACAATCACTCTGAGCTGCGGGACACGGGTACCTCTTGGGCGTCTCTCGCTGCCTTCGCGTCGTCTTCATTGTAGCGATTGCAGTTGTACCTACAAAGTCACACAGTTCCTCAATACAACAGGCGAGAATCATACTGGAGACAGCAAGACTGCATTATAAAGGCAGGCAAACAAAGCCATGGGCGTGGCAGAGTGCGGCAAGGTTTCAAAGGCGTCCAAGGCAAAGTGCTGTGCTGATACATACCCCTCACCCGGAACATGTGGGGACGCAAATGAGTCAGGAAACTGAACAACAAACAAGACTGATGGGAAAATTGTCTCTTCATGGCCAATATCAATTAACAGTAACTGGTGAAAATTTGATGGGGGGGGGGGGGGGCAGCTGTCATTTAAGTTGCAAGGATGAAAGCACTTATACAAAGAGTGAATCATATCCTGACCCAAATTGCAAAAAGCCAAACATTAAACACAAACTCAAACATCAGGTCAGATCCCAGTATTCAGCACAAAACCATTGATCTTCATGTTTTATTGCAGGAAATAAAGAATGTGCATGAGTACAGAGGAAATGTGACTGAACAGGTGTATATTAAGCAAGATGAAGGCAGAGGGAGTCAGATGCATGACGCGGCTCCCAGTCCACCAACTCCACACAGCATAAAGCACCAGGTCAGGGGACTGTAACGTACCAGGCAGAGCCGTGCGGCTCCCAGGGACCCAGGCAGACCCAGCAGAACTCTGCTTTGCAATTCTGGTTGCGGCAGACCATGTGATTGCAGCCTCCGTCCTTCTCGATGGTCACGTGGCATTTAGGGCATTCCTAATAACAGGAGACACGGTCACCACGTGGCTCAGCAAGCCACCCCCTGGGCAGCGAGAACGACATCGGCAACCACCTTTGTGTTCGCCGCAATCCAGTTCGAGGTTTCACTGTCGTCGTCACACTTCTTGATCCATTTCCGCAGCCACTGCGAACAAGCCATGCAGAACAGGTCAGACTCAGCGACAGGTACGGAGGGTCAGGCATCTTCCAGCAAAGAATATACAAAAGGTGCAATGGGCATCAAATCTCCAGTCACCCCAAACTTGACTTTGCATTCAGGCACACAACAAATGCAAGATATTGTGGGTATTTCTCTTTACCACACAAACACACGGGTTGGTTCTTTGGAGTCTCAGAGTGATAAATACAGGCAGAATTCAAGGCCCTTGCTTGTGTGGAGAAAACGCCTTTAGATGAAATACCACACAAAGGCTTTAAACAAACCAGAGTACAGTAAATTAAGCGGTTTTAAAAAAGAAAAAAAAAAAAACTGACACTCCACCCAAAAATGGAAGATGTTAGACTTAGATCTTTAATTGGCAATGACCATATAAGCAGCACATTAACACCCGCTACTGTAAAGCTGACCACACCTTGCACTTCACAGGATCGTGCCAATTCTCTCCACAGTTGAAGCTGCAGGGGGAAAGAAAACATTTTTCAAAGATAAAACTGATTAGTTTGACAAATAAAGCATACGGCGGTTAACAGGAATTTAATGCAGGGTCACATGTCCACCAAACATGATCTGGGATACCCACCTTGTACCTTGGGGCCAACAATCGCTACAAGATGAACCCCTACAGATTACCCACAACGTATGAAATCTACACCATAGAAGGTTCAATTTCAAACTATCATGTTTAGTATAAAGAATGTGCATGAGTGCTGGGCAAGGCCAAGCTCAGCCAGAAGCCCCAGCAGTGTTCTGCTGCAGGTCTCACCATCTTCAGGCTGAGGGACGCCTTACCAGAACTGACGGCCGCATTTGCATCTCACGGGTTTCGCATCGGGGTACTGGACTTTGACGACGTGGTGGCAGTCTGGCGCAGGACACCATTTTAACAGTCGATTGCACTGGGAAAGGAGCAAACGGGGAAGGCACAGGAAAGTCATCTGCATGTTCACATATCAGCTGTGCTGAGTTTTAGTGATAAGAGTCTTTTTAACTAATTAATATAGCATGCTATTAAAAATAGGATCCTTACCTCTACAAAACTATTGGTGATCAAATGTTGATACTTCAGTTTCACTTTCGAATCTGTTATCAGCCGCCTTGAAAAGAAAAAGGTCACATGACTTGAGATTTATCGAACGTTTTGCAGAGATAAGCAAAGCAGCACATCTAGAAACCTGCCCCCCCCACACACAAAACAGGAGTGGATTTCAGTTCTGTTGGTTGGCTGTGATGAAGAGCTTAGTTTAGTCAAATAATGACAATGTGTGAGCAGCTGCGCTAATATTTTGATTGTATCAGACGTTATATTAAGCTCTTTCCTCATTGGTTACTTCACATTTTAAGACCATTGCATTTTCTCTGGATGGACACCAACTGACTTTTATTCAACACAATACCACAGATTTCACCTTTTCTTCTTTTAGCGCTGACAAAACGAGCCTGAACCACAGCTGTAATGTTATGGGATCTCTAGGCCAACACCAGCAGCAAGGACTGCCAAGAGCAACATCTCAATAACTGCTTTTGGTGCCTGCAGATATGGCATCCGATACCCTATCAGGCACGAGCAAACCAATGTACCTTCAGTTAGCCAATAAAAAACAAGACAGTTTTAAGGCTCCTCCTAATGCCAATATTATCATTTTGGCATTTTTGGATATTTTCATCAGGGACTGCAGATATTTCAGACCAGAATAAATTCTTTTAAACAAAAACGAAACTTGTCTTCCATGCAGAAATGAACAATGCTGCCCTAAAGACAGTCTTAGAATCCGTTCCTGATCTGAGCAATGCGCATTTGGAACAGAAGCCTGACTGCTTGTACTGCCATCCTGCCTTGTTTACGTCCTTTAAGGGACGGACGACAACATAAAAGAAACTCCCACGACTCGTTCTTCCATTCATTCCAAACATGGCTGGGCCAGTTTCTGTAGACAAGAGCGTGGCAGCATCGGCAGCATCGTGAAGAAGGGCTGTAGACAGTGACCCTACATGACACAGACTTGACCTTAGCGTAACCTTAGACAGCCTGGGGTAGGTCTCGGTCACGGCCCAATGAATGGCTCAACATGACTTCCTGGATGCTGTGATATTCAAGCAGCACCTTCTTCTTTTCTAAGTTTTATGAAGACCCATCAAGTGATATATCTTACTGCTGACAGATTGATATAAGAGCAAATCTACCATCTCACGTGGTGGGAACTCATTTAAACCCAGCCAAAATACACTGTCACAAAAAATGTAACGTACAGGTTTCACAGTAAAGAATTACACTGAGTATGTACACAATGTTATATTAGGCACCTTAATCCATACAAAAACTTTAGTCAAATGTACATAAAACATTACAGGATAGTAATGGTTATTTATGTTTTTCATTTCCCAAACGAGTGGCAAGTACCACTACTGACCTGGTATGATTTATTCAATTCCAACAGTAAACTGCTGAATGTGTAAATACTTACATGACTGTGTTGTCATCCACCAGAATATCACAGCTGTGAGCAGGGCAGGAAATTGTCTATGAGGGAGGGAGTGAGGGTTTGTGTTAACATATTTATGTTAACTACAGGAACATACAGTACAAGTATTTAAAACAGCTTGTATGCCGATTCTACTGCTCTCAAACTTCTCTTACAGCACCTCAGACAGAAACCACTGGTGTATATAGTGTGTGTACACACATGTATGTGTGCGTACACACAAATAATCTTGCAGATTCATCGGTCACTGATCTTTACCCCCAGCTCATGCTTCAGATTCTCCCACAGAATCCAAGCTAGATATTTGAAACGACAGCCATGCACCTGACATATAGCCCATTTTATGCAGGCAGCAAAGCAATGTTGAAAAGACGTGAAACTGCTTATCAGAGAAGATTAAAGGTTAAAAATTCTGAGGGGTTACATGCTTACTGTCCTCTGCAGGGGACAGCGGCATATCTGCCTTTGATGTAGCCCTAGCAGCCCACTGCGTGCCAGCCAGCGCACCCACTTAACATCACACCCAAGACGAGAAGCACTGGAAAATGAGCATGACACTAGAAAAACAAATCTCACCTGCCCCATTCCCTCCTCAATGATTTTGGTTGTCAAGTAGTCACCCCAGCACTGCATGCAGAACTTGTGCCCGCACTCCAGTCCAGTGAAGTACTACAAGAACAGCACATACGCATTTTACGACTATGGGCAAAAATGCTGCTTTAAGAATTATTTACAAATGCTTAAGTATTCTGAAATTATGACAAATGTCCAACAAAAGATAAGCAGCAATTTAGATATGGACAACCGCACTGGCTCTGAAGACAGTAAAACGTGTGTGCAGCCAGCTTAAATGACAGTTTTCTCCAGTTCAAAACAAACTTTAAAAAACTAGCTATTTAATTATTTTTCCCTTGGGAATATTATATAAATATAAAAAGTAGCAGGACAAAAGTAAGAAATTGAAAATTTGAGAGACTTGCATTGATTAAGAAACTAGAATTTATAATGGCAAACATCTAACAAAATGTGCAAGTACCTCTACAATTATTTTACACTGACCAATTCTGCAGGGCTACATGCTGAAAGAAAAAAAAGGCCAACATTTCTATAACTGAACCAACAAATGATCTGACAGAAAAACAGTCTAAGCTCACTTTTTGATGTAAGACTAACAATGCACTTTACTGATAGTTTTAAAAAAAAACTTTGTTAAAATGAAAATGAAAACAGCAAAATAAATACTCACTGAATTTGGATAGTTCAGGTAACAGATCTGACAGGGCATATCTTGTGCCGAAGACCTCGTGGTCATCAAACGTGCTCGAGATTTCTTACTAGGGTTTATAACGTGACATTCTGAGAACAGCTTATCCAGATTTCCATCAAAATACCTGTGGGGAAAAATACTGCATGAATATAACTAAGTGCTAGTAATAACTACGGCAAAATCAAACAGCATCCTGTTTGGCAGCATTCACATAAGGAGCCCAATGAAATATTGACTTAAAAGAAAACTGCATGCTTTAAAAGAACTTCAATGATGAAATGAGAAGGGTTACAAACCTTAAAAGGTTGTCATAAAAGTCAGAAGGACTAAATAACTGGAGTGTTGAAGGCAAACATTCTATATTTAGAGGAATTCATTTATTAAGCTCCAGAATTGATATTGAAAGCAGAAATGCCATTAAAGCTCAGGGATCCAAAAGAAACAAAAGTAAAACTCGCCTTTCCATCAGCTTTTCCTTGTCCCAGTTGAAATGGCTAAGTAGTATTCTTGTTATAGTCGCAGGGTTCTACAAAGAGGAAAATCACATCCCAATCAATTTATGTCAGAAACCTTCAGAGAGGATTTGACAGTATGGCTTACAGCCATCCCTATATTTGACTTGTCATAATGTTTTGTGTCAAACAAAGGCTCACCAACCCAACATTAGAGCCGTTAAAATGAAAGCAACGCTGGGACATATGCTGTTTGTTCACATCCAAGGACAGGAAGTGCTGAGACACCCCTGACTAATATGCTTAAGCAAAACCACGCCAGGGAGACATCCAGCTGCAAAAACAGGACATTTTAAGTTGTTTTGGAAAAACAACAGCTATGACACTCCTAATTTCCCCTGGGGGATTAATAAAGTTTATCTAGGCAACAAGTAAAAGGTGCAACCGGTAACTATACACTGGGCTGCTAACCTTTAAAAGCAAACCCTCTGTATTGACAGTAAATCAGGAATTCATGTATTCAAGGAAACAAGTTTGTTTTCAATTGATTTCCAAAAACACTCACCTGCCAATCTAAATATCTGAGGGGGAACATTTTCTCTCAATATGCATAGGTTTGAAATTTGGAAACACCATGTAAACAAAACACTTTCTGGCCACAACCTGCAGACAGCCACTTAACTGCAGCACAAATTAAGGGGAATCCCAAGCAAACAAAATTAGGTTGTACACGATGATCAGAATCAATCCACACAGACCCCGAAGAACCTACACTGCATCACAAAGAAACAACAGGAGCCTCTGCTGTCTAGCTCTGTTCACCAACATGCTCATTTTCCACATGAAGCAGATGACCATCAAAACATATGTATCTAAACAAATTCAATATCCTTCTGATCAACACCTCAGCATCCCACTGAATCTTTGAATCTTCATTGCTCCATGAATCAGCAGTACTCTTCCAACTTAGGAGTTCTAAGGTGACTGAAGAGTAGGCCAGCTTCCAACAACCAGAGGCCGTCCACAAGCCAGGACATAAAACATGCAGAGCAATTAAAATACTGGTGTGCTGGAGATTCCCACTGCAGTAAACACAGGAATAACCACACCAAACTATTGAATTTTGTTACAGTTTAGCAAATGGCAAGAATATATTTCAGAAGCACAAACTTTGCTGCTGAATTTACACTGACCTATATTATGAAACGAATAAGCTACTCTTACCATTAATCACGTAAGCGGTACAGAAGAACAAGGTATGCATGTCCTTCACAAGCAAAAAACACAAATATCCAGGGCTAAAGGCTGTTTTTAAAACTATAAATTGGCAAATGACCATAGGGACATATTTAACAACTTTTCCTTTTTTCATAGAATCATCTCTGTACTGAACCCATGGAGGCTGTGAAGGAGATTTCCCACCTAATCAACATATTTCATGGCAAAAGACTTTTGATATACTTTTAGATCAGATAAGTCAAGTGATGGCAAGAAACGGTGGAACCAAATTTCCTTTAGGCAGGATTGCAGAGTGCAATCTAGTTCCAGTAAGACGCACTACTAGGTACCTGAACAAACAAGCCTTGGTTTTACCGTTTACAATGTTTAATTAACATGTAATAAAATTATAGTGGAATACACGCAAAAGGATCTAAGAAAGGTACAGGTCCTAAGGTGAAACTCGAACATTAAGACATTTCTGATAAATGGTCATATTTTGAGACTGAGATACAAACTTATTCACTGCAGAGGAGCTGAGATCGGAACAGGGTCTTAAAAGTGCGTGGTTTGTTTTATGTGGCAGAAAGGGCGATGGTGGATTACGGCATTTAATATCTTTAGATTGTGCACGCACCGGCAATCGAAGAGCTGAGCGGCGACCGCAGCCCAACTTTGAAGGCCCAGTTCTACTGCCGGAATATGGGTAGCAGGCCTAGTGGGTATCGGGCCAGTAAAGGTTCGCTGGGAAAACCTTTAAACGCCACATTGTCGTTTACAACACACATTTATCCGGCCTGTACTGCGGTTCAAATGCCCCAAAGCATGTTAGCTCGTACCATTCTCATCTTAATACTCATTCTACTAACGCAGTGGGTGTTAATCTGTGTAACAAACGCCAGACAGTACCGGCCGATGTTTACGAGCTTGCTAGTTAGCTAAACTGGCAGAACATTAAGCACTGGGACCGCGCCGTAACACACACACACACAGTGTGCTGACAGCGGCCGTTAAACGCTGCGACTCGTCCCGAAGTCCCACTCCGAACACCGTCAGGGCTCCCGGTAAACTGCGCACCGATAAGTTGTCCGGTTTATCCCGCCACCAGCATGCCAAGGCTTCCGCCATGTTGTCGGTGGACCGATCTTGTTAGCTGGCTTCGGCTAATCGGGGCTCGCTAGCCGGGTTAGCGGGGGACATTAATCGTGTAACGACACCACACAGTGTGAGCACTACACCGCCGGGTACCTGAACCCCACAGTATGAGAACCGAACCCACAGTTTGCAGACTGTAAGAGGTCGAGAAAACGACCGTCAGGCTACTAGAGTACAGCTCCTAATCTGAAGGCACTTTCGGCTAAATAAACAGCATAGTACGCCTTCGTTAAAGCCCGACTAGGGAGATCCATCCTATCAGTCTCACTTCTTTTAGCAAGCTCGCTAGAGAAACACCGTAACACCGCCAAGAAACAGTGGAATCCCCGGCTGCCAGACAGTAGCCCGCAAACGAGCTGACGCACACAGACTAGGGCTACGGCAGAATACCCACTTCAGGTGGGGCTAGCCGTCCTAATAGCCCCGGCACAGGCCAGATTCGCGCCGAGGCCTACCACTCCCCCACATCCCCGGCCTTTCCTGCAGTTCTCACGCCGAAAACACCTCACCTGGATGACCTCGTTGACCTCCCGGATACACTCCACCATATGCTGCAGAATCTGTTCGGCCGTCAGTACTTCGAAGCGGTAGTCCTCCTCGTCCTGACCGGGCCCCAGGCCGCTGCCCCCATTCTCCCCGCATTCGTCTCGCTCACCACCGGCCACGACGGGGTCGACGAGCTCTACGTCCCCGATCTCCAGGGTGTCGTCTTCGGGCTCCTCTTCGTTGCTGTCTTCGCTGCACTCCTCTTCCTCGTCGTCGAATTCATAATTGTAACCCTCGTCCGAGTCCATAACTAGTGTTTGTTGTGGGGTTTCAGCGTTTGCCGGACACGGATATAAAAGAAACGGACAGAGACACAAACACAGCAGAGAAAGATGACAGGAGCAGGCTTCGGACTTTCAGCCGCAGAGGAACAACAACACAGGCGCCGCCGCCGAGCCAACAAAGGGACGCGGCGTCATGAACCGACGGCGAGTCTACGTCACGCGGCACGACGCGAGGAAGCCGGTAAGCTCCGCCGCTTCTAGAGAAGCTGGTGGTCGGCTATCCTGTATGAGGGTTTTGTTAGAAATATAATAATATATTTAAACTTTACTATTACCATGTAGTTGAGGGGGAGAGTACTTTGAAGTTCTGGGATATAACAGGAAAAGAAGACAAAAATCAGGGTGACGTTAAAAATATGCATGACAATAATACATTGTTACGTTATTTTAAATCTAAGTTATAAGTTACATTACAAAATAAATAAATGAATAAATTGGCCCTTGCAGGTAAAATATTATTCAAAAGATAAATTGCTTACTACCAGAAACCCTAACCAAGACAATGGATAGAAATTCTTTAACCTTGATTTAATTAGATGCTGTTATACTGGCCTGTTAGCCCTCTTTGGCTCTGCTGACTTGAGTCCTTGAACCAGACATTTTACCAGTAGCCAACATACAGTGTAAATGTTCATATGGGATTCAACATGTGGCCAAAGGTATATACAGTATCTAATTAGGAAAAATTATTCAGATTCTTAAATCCATCCGATAAAGGAGGGCTGGAGCATGTCACAGGCAATATACAGGTAGGGCACTGTTTCTCAAGGGGGCACAAACGGGGTACCATCTGCGGGTCACCAAGGATAGGTTTGAGAAACACTGGTATAGGGCACCTGGATATGATGCTTGTCCCAAACTACTTATGACCCCGCCACCAGAAACAATATGGGGAAATTTCAGATTCACTTCCTCCTGCCAGTACAAGTCAGTCAGATCTTGACAAAAGCCAGCTGGTCATCATCAGTGCAGCTACCTGCTACCAGGCTAATGCGCCTGTAAAGCGATCCCCCTTCCCAAGCCTCAGCTCCTCATTAGCTAACGGTGTATGCTGGGATGTTGCTGCTCCTAAGGCTCATCTCCTAATTGGCCAACGGTGTATGCTGGGATGTTGCTGCTTCCAAGGCTCATCTCCTAATTGGCCAACGGTGTATGCTGGGATGTTGCTGAATCTGCAAATGTTATTGTGGGGGAACCCCCTGGCCCTGGTCAGCATTGCACCATAGCTTTGTGCTGGAGTTTGGTCCTCTGCACTCTCAGGAAAAACGGGTACTAGTTTGTACCTTTGCTTGTCATCGGAGCTGTACCCTCAAGGGTCTGCCAGTTGTACCCTTAGCTGTAGGTAATTGTGCCTTTTAAGGTACAGAAATTGACAATGAGGAACATTTTTGTACCATTGGGGGTACCTTAAGGTTGTTTGTACCTTGGGGAGTCCATTTCTGTACTTTAGAAGGTACATAATTGTAAAGTATAGCCCCAGTGATAAGCAAAGGTACAAACTGGTACCCTGAGGGTGGGATAAATAGTTGGGGATCCTTGGTGTAACTCCTCCCAGTAGAGTCACTATGTGTCCTCACAGTGAGATGCAGGTACAGGCGGCTTATGAGGCCTGCAGTGTGTTCTCCTGTGATGGCCAGCTGGTCCCACATGGACTAACATGACGGTGTGTACTGGCTCTCTGAGGGCGGAGTCTCATAAGTGACCCTAGTGGATAAGTGGCTTGGGATGCTGATCATTCATTTATTGTCACTTCCATTGGATCGCCCCACCGGGAGTCTATGCTGCACATCTGAGATCTAAGTTCTGTTTTGAAACACTTGTATGGAAATGATCAAAGGCTACTGTAGTGGCGACGACTGTCTTCTACCACAAAGTAACAAGTGTAAAAGGGATATTGGCATTTGGTGACAGGAATGAGAGGTCAAGCTAGAAAAGTGAGGCACGTGAAAATGAGGACCCCATAGGCTTGACTGGTGCTTCTAGCAGGCAAATGACTGCTCCCACTGTATAATTACATATTTACACATTTAGTCAAGTCATAATTAAGCTGTGTTAGGTTTATGCCTACAGCCTGGCCCATTTAAGGTTCAGCCTGATACACTGTAGATGCTCTCATATTCCTTATGTTCTATGTACGCTGCAAGTATATGGCCATCCTTTAGCTTGGTGTGTGAACTTCTGAAGATTTTCTTGAGTTTTACTGCAATGTCTTTGACATTCCTGGCATGATTCCGATATTAAGATGCTCAGAGATCTCAGAGATAAAGAATGTGGCTTAAAATATCTCAGATTTTTATTTTGCAAAATCAGTATTTAATTGGAATTAACTCAGTAGGTTTGTATTTATATTGTCGGTGTATAAAGTCTATTGCAGTCAATACAGGGATTGATTTTCTTTGCTTCCGTTATGTAGCTGAAGTGGTCGCATTCTTCTGGTCACCACAAGATGGCAATATAGACTCAAACAGCTGTAAGTACTGTCCTCCTCTAACCGTCATAACAAACATCATCATTGGCTTATATGCTGGTCATATGATCACACAGGTGGCAAATCATGGCTTACTGGGTAACGTCATAAAACTATAAATAATTTAATAGGATCAAATATTATTCGTGTATAGACAATAACAGACACCTCAGTGTAACAGTTGAACATTAACGTGAATTTCAGTCTTTTCATTAAATATGGTTAGGTATAAGTGTATTTTTGTGAGTTTCCTGTTACACTGTTTTCACATGTATTAAGGTGCATAATAATATTATATGATCTGATGTGATATATTCAGTATTTTTAATTTGCAGTGCTTGTAGTGTAAAAATATTGTACCTGCTATCACCCTGCTGTTCCCAAATCTCTAAAGAGCATAGCGTTTCCACCTGATAAGCTCCCAAGCCCCAGAACGTCTCTGGGAATGAAAATGATCAGTATCTCTGTCTCTGCACAGGTGTCACTGATCTCACTATAACTGTGTGGATTTTATTTGGAGAGAGATTTTCGGTCACATTTGACTGAAATGTAAACTGTTGTGTCTTGAGTTTTGTGAATGGCTCCGGTGGTTAATTTCAGTCATGGTGTTGTTGTTAATGTCAGCAGAGGGTATAGCTATGAAGTGTGGTGTTGCTATGCTGTAATTCAGTAACCGCTCTAAGAACTTCAAGTTACAGGAACAAGTGTTTGGGGTTGTGATGAATAGATACCATAAAACAATAAATGGTGGTACTTAAACCAATTTCTAAAACATCTTCAGTTCAATATACCTCACTGGATATAACCCAACCATCAAAAAGGATATTTCCGTGCATTCATACTTTTTAGATGACAGAGGCCTGCCTGCTGTACAAGCTGGGCCATATTGAGTTTGGATGTCTACAGATAAGGGATGCATAGACATATTACAGGGCAACAGAGCCCATGGGGAATTATTATTTACATGAAGGGAGAAAACAAGGTACATTACAACAACAATGAACACTATAACAATAATAATAAAGGCCAGCCTGTATAACAAAGCAGGTTTTCTTGCTTGGACAGACAGCTTGTTGGATTTAAGGTAGTCTATGTTAGATGTAAGTGAACGAGGATAAAGTCCATTTAAATTGGGGTACCTTAAACCCAACAAGTTATCCGGCTAAGCAAGAAATCCTGCTTCATGTAACAAGCCCTTCATGTAGCAGCCATCGAAATTCAGCTGACCATCTCAAGTGCAGACAGGCACGTGGACGGTGTGTTACTCTATCCTGGAGGCAGGGGGCAGTGCAGCGGCTGGACGGCGGTGCCCAGTTACACAGCCTGTTCAACGGGGCCGCTGCAGACAATGCTGCTGTTAACACCCTCGCCGGGGACCTTTGGGCCCCCTGAAACTTTAATGTGATTTGGGAGCGACCTCCAGCGTGAGGTCAGAGATGAGCCAGAATGACAGCAGGCCAGGCCCTCGCCGCATCCTCGCCCCGGTAACCGGAGGCGGTCGCCGCGGCATCAAGTGCCAGCCAGCTTTGTTCCACGGCTGTTGGTAATGGGCCATCTGTCTTTGCGGGGGGCGTAAAGACCATTCTTATTGCCGTTGAAGGACAGGCCCACTGCGTACCCATCTGATTCATACAAGGCAGAGCAGTGACCTGATCTCAGGCCCTGGAGTCCTGTCTTAATGATTTATTCATCTCTGCACCCTGATAAAGAGGTTATTTTCCTGTGTTTCTGCCCTCTGTTCAATGGGCTGTGCGGGTGACATCCGAGCCAGACTCTGTTATTGTATCACGTTCAGTAGAAGAACCCAGAGGGTCACCTGACCTGCGTGCTGCTGACAAGTCAATAAAAAGCAGACTTTCCCTCTTTGTGTATTTATCACTGTTTGTCAGTAGGAGACAACAAAGTGAAAGAGATACACTCAGCTATTAAACATTCGCTTCATTTCTTTCATAAATGCCTAAACATTAAAGATAAATAGTGACAGTGAGGTCACAACTCAATAAAGGAGATAATGCAAAATATCTGGGAATTTGCTTAAATTGAATAAAACAACATGCAATAGCTGTGTGGTTTTCTGTACCTGAACACGGAGAACATTGTGCAGACAACACAAAGGATATAGTTTGAGGTCCCATGGAACACACATAAAAGGGGATGATTTCCTCAAGCTTAAGTTGCTTTAGATATGTCAGATAAATAAATGTAAAATAATTCAAAAGTAAAGGTGGAAAATTCAGAATATTTATGCTTGCTTGAATAATGGGTTAGACGTGTATCTAATTTTGTGCATTCATGTATGGATGTTTTTTGGAAAATTACTGTGCTCTCAGATCATCACATACTTTCTTTTAATCTCCTGTCGAACATGTGCATTTCCACTCACAGGTCAAACCCAGTGCTGATGCAGATTCTCCTCGCGGACTGATGGCTGTGCATCCCGCATATTTCCCGCAGCCCCTCCCTCACGTGTGCCTCCATATTCCCGGCTGCGTTTGGTCCCAAACTGGGAAGCGAATCCCTGGGTCTCCTGTGCTGCTCTAATGAGAGACGCATTATCAGCCCCGAGGACGGAATTATGGCGAGGGACAATGGTGGATAAAATGTTGCGTGGCGGGGGGGGGGCGCGTGTGGGGAGCGGCTTGGGTTACCTTCCTGGTTAAAGTGTCTTACAACCAGGCTGTTTGTCCCGGGAGGGAGGAAAACGCTGACCTCACCCCAGGAGGGGGCGGGGGGGATGGATGGCCGCACTCGCTGAATGTCCGTGAGGCACCATCACATTCAGGCAGCGCACAAGCCGCAGCGCCGGTCTATCCGAAAGCCAGGAGCTGGCCAACCCCCCAACCCTGCGGCCAGTCTTTAATCGGCAAGGTCAGGCTGCAGCTCGTTCCTCCGTTATGGTGGAGCCATGTTTGGCTGCCGGTCCTCATGGGCGCATCAGGTGGCCTGTATCCACCTCAACGGGGAGACTCCAGCGTTATTCCGATGACGACGTCAGATCGGTGTTGCGGTAGCGAGACTAAACGCGGCCCAGAGCGCAGGCCAGAGTGTCATGAACCAAAGGCCTGTTTCTGCTCCCGAGCCCGGATGTGTGGTGGCTGCTGTGCAGCCCACATGGACAATGCTACAACATGAACATTCGTCAGACTAATGAGGAATCTGCATTTGCTCATACCCAATCACAATCACAAACGCAATCTAATGACTGGTATTACACCAGTTACACTGCCTGTGAAAGCTTACTAAAATATCCTATATACAGTTGGAAGAAAAAGTTTGTGAACCCTTTGGAATTATATGGATTTCTGCACAAATTGGTCATATCTGATCTAATCTTCCTTTAAGTCACAACAATAGACAAACACAGTCTGCTTAAACTAATACCACGCAAATAGTTTTATGTTTTCATGTGTTTACTGAACACACCATGTAAACATTCACAGTGCAGGTGGAAAAAGTATGTGAACCCCTAGGTTAATGACATCTCCAAGAGCTAATTGGAGTCAGGAGTCAGGAGTCAGGAGTCAGGAGTCAGGAGTCAGGAGTCAGGAGTCAGGAGTCAGGAGTCAGGAGTCAGGAGTCA
>JABFEA020000010.1:21863244-21878657 GCA_019775915.2 Cyphomyrus plagiostoma | reverse complement strand
CCCCCCCCCCCCCCCCCCCCCCCCCCCCCCCCCCCCCCCCCCCCCCCCAGGACGCTGGGTCTGTGATCAAATCCCAATTTTACCAGAATTTTTGGGTTCTTGAGCAAGGGCCTTAACCCCCATTTCCTGCAGGGACTTGCTAACCTTCCTCAAAAATGTACATCACTTTGGTTGAAAACGAACTTCTAAAAGCTAAAGGTGGCCCCAATAATCATGTCCTGCAGGTTTCTTTGGTCAAACACAGTGGCCGGTTTCCATCAAGCACATCAATGCAGGCAATGGACGTCATTCCAGGTGTCTAGTGGTGAATCATATGCTTTCAAAGGGATTTTTCCAGTTTGCTCTTACAGAAAAGTCACTCTTTTCCTGATACTGGAATTTTGAGCATCCGCTGGGTTTACAGAGGCCCATTCATTTGTAAATGACCTCCCTGTGTAATGACCAAAGGGGCACATGCTTGTAGAATAACCTCCTCTTTTTACTCACCTTCTTTATCAATGATGCCTTAATACCTGTTCATCACCCTGAGCTGAGTTGTGTTTTTTCCTCTGTTAGTGACTATTTTGATATTTCTTCAGGCGATATCATCAATACCAGGCAGGCAAGTAAACACCTTCCCTTTTCATCATGAAATAATCTTGTGTTGCACCATTTAATAGTATTTCAGTGAACGGGGCTCATTGCAACATGTTCTTGTAGCTTCTGGTGACAATTATCCAATCAGAATGTCCCCTGTTATCATTGTTATTTATATAGAGCGTAGCTTATTAGAGCAGCAGTGCTATTTAGGCAGATTTAATGCAGCCAGCCAAGTGATTCTGTGGGAATGAGCGGAGTGTGCAGCTCGACCCAGACTCAGAACCGCCATCCTGCCCCTGTCTGCCATCTGCCCCCCCGCTCCCAGACTGGAGCTCAAATCTTTTTACACCCCTTTGTGTCCCCAGAGCCTGCCAAACGAACATGGAGTTTACTAACATTGGAATATTGTAAAAGTGGCATAAATCTCTGATTGCCACCCTCCATATGTATGTATGTGTTCAGCTACCTGACAGATGGGGGGCGGGGGGCTGTATTTGTGGACCCCAGGTGGGTGGATGGTGGGGGCAGGTCAGGCAGCTGTCTGGCTTTTCCCCGCGACCCGACACTGCATAAGTCCTTAATAAGATAAGTCCTGGAATCAGGGGAAAAAAGCAAATCACTGACTCCAGGAGTATAAGCACTGGCGAGTTACACAGAAGTCAGTAATTAGTGCGGCTGGCATGCAGAGAGCAGCCCCCACATGGGTGGGAGGCAGAGCCGTGCCCAGTGACCCCTCTGGTCTTTTAATCTCAGTGATAATGGTCCCTGGTTAGCATTTACCACCCAGTACCCAGATATATGCCACCTGACACCCACACTCATTTTTATATTATATTAAACTGATACCTTTACCCATTTTGCGACATCAGGGTCAGATGGTCAAGGGCCTTATTCAGGGGGTCAACAGTTGGGATTTGAAGCAACCATTCTATCAAAGGCACAGCATCTTGCCCCCCTGAGCCACATTAGCTGCATTTCTGCCTCAATCTCCTCTCTGGTTAGTGTATGCTGCCAAATTTATTATATGACTTTTCAGTGAAAATACAAGTATAATTGTCATATGACCCAAGCGTTTCTCTATTTAGGGTTACGGAGGGTGGTCACTGTTCCTTTGAAGCCCCATCCCTAGGACGGGCCCCCAGACCCTTAATCCACACTTATGGGTGGAAAGGAATTCCCGAATTTCCTGTAGGACAAGATCATGACAGCAGAGTCCTTCGTGGATAAGAAGACATATACTTAATAAGCAGGCATGTTTATTTTTTATTAATTTTTTTGTGTATATTAATTGTGCTAATGATCTTTGACATTCTAATACACATGGAATGATTGTTAAAAATGTAATAAATGCCACATGAAAACACTTGGGACATCTTTTTATTTGTAACAGAAAACAGCACCCACAGGGGTAGCACAGGATTAAATGCATGTGGTATGATGTCATTAATGGACCCTCTTACAAAGCGGGATTAGAAAATGATGAAACAGTAAGAAATACGGGGTGGGGGGGGTGATCACCTGCCAGCACAAAGCGGCCGACCAGCACTAAACATAAACAATTAAACAAAACCAACATTAATGGCAGCTGTGCTGCAGACGGTTGATCCCGTCATGTGTCTGTCATGGCCTGTTACCACTGGGTCCTTTCGATTTCCCTAACAATAACTAACAACAATAATAATGAACAATAATACGATACACTCGCATGACATGTTCAGGCAGCCCATAATTCCCTGGCTCACGGTGGCCATTCAGCAGCGACTGTTTGCCACCAATAAGCCAGATGACTAAATTTAGTAAAGTAAATTAATCCCCATGAAAACTACATCTATTTAAAATTCTATTATTCCCCCGCCTGCCCCGCCCCCTCGGCACTGCTAAAAAGAGTGATTTCTCACCCAGTCAGAACTAGAGAAATGCCAGTTAATGGGCGACAGGGTGCCTTGACAAACAGTGCGAGTCCTTCAGAGGGAGCGCAATCACACTGATCAAATTTACAAGCGGAAATTGAGCTGAAATTCGGGGGCATCGCCGCCAGGGGCCAATACAAATCGAAGGCCGGCAAACATAATAATGGCCGGGCCATGTAATGATCCCTTTAAAGGGGGAGCTGGCGGGAGCTGCTGACTGACGACTGCTCTCGGAGACAGAGACGGGTGTGCGGGATGGGAATGGAGTGTAGGGTTACCGCCGTCCCACCCCAGGCCAGCGCCTCCCTGCTCAATGCCCCTCATTCTCTCTACAGCTTTTTGGGTTCCGTTGTCATTCTTCGCAGTGTGACTGATTGATCCACCTCTAGATGGACAGTAAAGATTAAGAGGATGACAGATAAGCATGTGCTTACACAGCGCCAGAACTAATCTCCCCAAGTGCCTTTAGGAGCCCCACAGAAAGGAGGACTTGCACACCCGAGGCAGTGGGGGGAAAGAGAGGAAGAACAGACAGCGCAGAACGCTTGGAACAGCTAGCAGGACTCGAAGCAGGAGCACCCTCCACCTGGAGCACCGGAGTCCCTCCACAGGCAGAGAACCTTCTGCATCCACTGGAATCTTATTTGCCTGGACAGCCCACATCGGACAACCGGCAGGGTTCTGTGTACTTCCATTTGGAAGAACATCCAAGCTTCACAGAACAACTCTAGACGTCTGATGTCAAAAGAGCGTCCACTACTGATCACCTAGAGCTGACAGCCAGGCACTGATCAACAGGCGCTGATCAACAGGTGCTGTTGACCAGCCGCTGATCAATAGGCACTGATCACTGGACACTGATCAACCATCGCTGATAACTGGACACTGATTACCAGGTACTGAGCACCAGGCACTGATCAACAGGTTCTGATCACCTGGCGCAGATAACCGGGCACAGACCACTGGACACCGACCAGCGGGCACTGAGTCCCAGCCACTGATCAGCAGGCACTGATCATCAGGCACAGGGCACTGGCCACTGATCACCAGGCACTGATCACCAGGCGCTGAATCATAGCCACTGATCACGAGGCAGTAAACATTGGCCACTAATCACCAGGAAATATTCAACAGGCGCTAAAAATTACATATTGGTCAATCACCAGAAAGTAACCAGACCAAATTGTTTCTTGGAATACATTTACAAACATCGAACAAACGTTTGCTTTGCTTTCTGATTTATCATTGGGCCACACCCCACAATCGGAATCCTTCCAGAATGATGATGGAGGATCACCTCAGCAAGAGCTCCATGCTGCCCTCCTCATCGCCTGAGTCCTCAGGGAGCAGCAGCACGGAGGACGGCAATGGAGGTAAGAGCCCCCAGAGGGCGCTATTTCCCATCCAAAATCTTATATGAATGAAACGTTCCGTAGTTAAAATGTCATGACTGGCTCACTGTTTCTAACCAAAAATTCAAGGTTGGCTGAAAACTTAGTGTAGAAAATTGTCATAAATGTCACCGAAGAACTGATAACAAGATTGTTTTTTTTGGGTCAAACAGTAAAATAATTAAAAGTATTTACATTTTTAAGGAGAATGTAATTAAACAGGAAAGGCAATACAAAAATTAATATTATAGGTGGTTATAGAGGGAAAAACAAACCAACATAATATGATATAGAATGACTAAACAACAATAAGATTAGTTATATTTATCTACAACACACCTAAAGTCAATGTACTTTGAAAAGTCAAAATGAAAAAAAAAGGCGTTTATTACCGAAGGGACGCCAAAGGCAGCCAGCAGCTCAGAGTTACCCCCAGCAGCTCAGAGTTACCCCCAGCAGCTCAGAGTTACCCCCAGCAGCTCAGAGTTACCCCCATCATTTCTGCTGAAGCTGCTTGCACCTTAACGAGCTTAAGAAGCGTCCGGCTCACCGTGTGCCGGCGTCTCTGTGCCCCTGGCAGCGAAGAGCCCGGCGCCCGGTAAAGCCCTGAGCCCCACGCTGCTCTGCAAGGTGTGCGCAGACACCAGCAGCGGGAAGCACTACGGCATCTATGCCTGCAACGGCTGCAGCGGCTTCTTCAAGCGCAGCGTCAGGCGGCGGCTCATCTACAGATGCCAGGCCGGCACGGGTATGTGCCCTGTGGACAAGGCCCACCGCAACCAGTGCCAGGCCTGCCGCCTGAAGAAGTGCCTGCAGGCGGGCATGAACAAGGACGGTGAGTGCCAGTGTAGCATGCCAGGAGTGCGGGAGTGCCATGTATACATTCCTGAAGTGTGGGGTAACATTATTGAACAGAGGGATGTGTGTAATAATATTAATACCAGATGCTGCACATTTGATGAAGAGCAGAACAGGCCAGAATTTAGCTGATATATCTGTCTAAATGGCAGCAAGCTCACAGAGGAGGAAAGTGCACAGAAGCTGCTCAGCGTGAGCTTCCAAAGCCACCCGCACAGAGCTCCTGCATATTGCACGATGCAGACGCATGTGATGCGACCCGATCCTGCCTCCCGCAGCGGTGCAGAACGAGCGGCAGCCCCGCAGCACCGCCCAGGTGCGGCTGGACGCCGTGGACGCGGACGCAGCGGAGAAGGAGCACCTGGCCACCACGCGGGAGCCCACGTCCTCGTCCTCGTGCTCAGTCATCGCGCGGCCGCGCATCAGCTCCGCGGTCAGCGCGGCGGCGGCGGTGCAGCGCTGCTCCAGCCCGCAGAGTAACCACCGCTTCATGGCCAGCCTGATGACGGCGGAGACCTGCGCCAAGCTGGAGCCCGAAGACGGTGAGGGTGGGCGGGGGGGGGGTCTCGTGTGACATCATCATCATCTTTGTCAGCGTGGGACGCATCCAGCCCCATGCTTGCTTGTGGTCTCCAGCATTCCACTCTGGTTTTTTTTCTCTTCAAAAGAATTAAAGGATTGAAAAGCTTATTGTTATTTATACAAGTGCAATGAAATACTTGCATGCATATCTCCCTGCATATTTAAACAGAAAGAAATAAAAGTAACATAATAGTGAACAATAGCATACAATATCTACAATATGTACTATATTTACAATACCTTACATGTCGTTGTACATGCTGCTAAGGCTTAAAGTGGCAGTGATGAATAAATCACAGTGGTGACTGAGTTTACAGTGCAAGTCTATCTAAATGCCCCCCCTCCCCTGCAGTGGATGAGAACATCGACGTGACAAGCAATGAGCCAGAGAGGTCCTCCACTGAGTACCACGTGTCGCTATACCCTCCCAGCAGCCCCGAGAGCGTATATGAAACCTCAGCCCGCTTGCTTTTTATGTCCGTCAAATGGGCTAAGAATCTGCCGGTGTTCTCCAACCTGCCCTTCAGAGACCAGGTGAGCCCTCAGAGGTCCATGCACAACAGGGTTCTCCATTTAGCACTGAAGAAGTCCACACATGTATGTCTATTCAGGCCGTTCTTGCTTAAATGTTGGATAAATTAACAAATTAATAAACTGAAAGACTCTTTCAATTTACCTCGGAAATTATTGCAAAGTTGGTGTACCAGGGAAGATGTTTGGCAAGCACCCAGCACACTCACCCTAAGATACGGATATAGTACTTGTGATTGGCGCCCCATGTGTCACTGACTCCTCCCATTTTGTCACTGACCCCGCCTCGTCACTGACTCCTCCCATTTTATCACTGACCCCTTCCATTTTGTCACTGACCCCGCCCCTGTCAGTGACTCCTCCCATTTTGTCACTGACCCCGCCCCCGTCAGTGACTCCTCCCATTTTATCACTGACCCCTTCCATTTTGTCACTGACCCCGCCCCGTCACTGACTCCTCCCATTTTATCACTGACTCCTCCCATTTTATCACTGACCCCTTCCATTTTGTCACTGACCCCGCCCCCGTCAGTGACTCCTCCCATTGTGTCATTGATCCCGCCCCCGTCAGTGACTCCTCCCATTGTGTCATTGACCCCGCCCCTTGTATCATCAGGTGATCCTCCTGGAGGAGGCATGGAGTGAGCTCTTCCTGCTCTGCGCCATCCAGTGGTCCCTGCCCCTGGACAGCTGCCCCTTGCTCTCGCTGCCGGACCTCTCGCCACCCCCGCAGACCAAAGCCAACCCCTCTGGGGCTGACCTGCGTGTGCTGCAGGAGGTGTTCAGCCGCTTTAAGGCCCTTGCTGTGGACCCCACCGACTTTGCCTGCCTCAAGGCCGTCGTCCTCTTCAAGCCTGGTCAGCTATGATTGATGCTCATTCTTTTACTGTCATTGTACCGGAGACCTGAAGCAGGCTATCTATCTTTGTCTGGGATGTTAAACCACTTTCTGTCTCTGATACATTGGGCTGCTTGCAGAGACCAGGGGTTTGAAGGACCCCGAGCAGGTGGAGAACCTGCAGGATCAGTCTCAGGTGATGCTGGGCCAGCACAGCCGGACGCATTACTCATGCCAGCCTTCCAGGTAAGAGTGCAATGCCGTCACTAAGAATATTCACCATCTATCATGCTTTACATTATTTACAACAGTGTTTCCCAACCCAATCCTTAGGGACCCCCCAGACAGTCCATGGGTTTACTCAGTGAGCTGGGAGACAGCAAAAACGTAGACCGTCTAGGGGTTCCTGAGGATCGGGCTGAGAAACGCTGATCTACAGCACTGTGATGCAGCATTGCTGTTATTCTTACCTGCTCATCAATGCAACACCCTTCAGGTTTGGGAAGCTGCTCCTGTTACTCCCCTCCCTGCGTTTCGTGACCTCCGAGCGGATCGAGTTGCTCTTCTTCCATAGGACCATCGGAAACACCCCCATGGAGAAGTTGCTCTGTGACATGTTCAAAAACTAAGTGGCCACTAGAGGTCGCCCTGACGCCGGCCAGGCAGACGCTGTAGGCGTGCTTTGCTGTGCTTTTGCGGCAGCGCTCTGCAGATTTATATTACCCGTATATCTGCGTTGGGATGACAAGATTTAAATATACACAGATTGTCCCAGTGGAGAGCGGACCGCGACCGCGGTACATATCGCTGGACATTGCAGGAATGTGAAGGAGGTTGTGGTTAGTGTTTCCACCTGCTGATAAACTTACCCCTATACTAACTGTACAGCTGCAGCAGACTCACCTATAGGCAATATTATTCCGATGGCTCACGGCAATACACATTCCTCATTAATTTGTTTCGTTAGTTCTGTGTCATTCTCCATAATCTGCGAGCTATATACTATTCTCTGTTTATGATGCAATTTTATGCTTCAATACTTCTACGTTTTCAGACAAGTTTTAAAGAGAAACAATTGTATATAACTGCATTTAATTGTTAATCTTCCAATGCAATACGTACGCCCGATGGACACCACACGACTTATTTTCTAACAGAATGGTTATGAGTGATAAATATAAGAAGCATTTTAATAAAATATTATAAGCACTTCCCAAGGGCTCATTTTGAATTTCAGTCTGACTAACGTACCAGTTTCAGCAACAAGCCACGTCATTTAGGACGCACAGTATATCAGAACATTTGTAAACAAGCAGACTGGAGTCCAGTATGGTATTGAATCACCCACATTTTATCCTCCAGCCTGGCTTTTCCCGACAGTAAATACAAAACAGTGGCTCATATATGCGGATTTTAGAAACGCCATGCTGCCTACAAAGGAGACCGATAGTCACCTGGCCACCTGACCTAAACACAGTAGGATGGTTTTGGAGGAATTTGACCAGAGAGACAAAAAGAAGAAATTGAGAGATCAGCATATGTGGGACCTCCTTCAGGACAGCTGGAAAAGCATCCCAGGAGGCCACCTCATGGAACTGGCAGCTGGGGTTAAGGGGCCTTGCTCAAGGGCCCAACGGTGGGATCACTCTGTTGAGGATGGGTTTTAAACCGGCAACCTTCTGAATACCCCCCCCCCCCCAACAAATTATTTATTATTTTATACTTTTTTGGTCAGTGCATAATTCCATATATGGCATTTTATTATTTTGATATCTATATAAATAATTTTAAAATATAGAGAATAGTATAAATCAACCTATTTGTAGGTGTCTATAAATTTGTACTGGAACTGAATAGCCTGCATACGGGACTGTTCTGGTACTTTACATTGCAGTAATTAAGCTTCCAAAAGTGCTGTCACACATTAGTTTTTTCATGGCATTATTCCTGTTCACCTACTAACCCCCCCCCCCCCAATCCATCCTCCCACAAGCAGACCTAGACCTTCATACCTGAGACCTGCCATGTCACTCCGTGGACAAAAGATGGCAGCAATTAACACGTTTTGGAAAACAGCTCTAACAATACCAACTACTCTTTACATTTTATTTTTCAGGCCCTCTTATCCAAAGCAACATACAACTGCTGGCCTGTATGGGATCAAACCCACAATCATGGCACCATTCGCACCCGGTTCTAACCAAGCCATGACCCTGTTTTTCCTATATGGCTCCAGTACATCAGGAAATAATATAAAAATAATAATTATTAGTTCACATATTTGTTGCATTCATTTATAAATTCAGCAGTTTTTTTCAAAAGCATTTAGCCTATGTCTAGGCTCTAGCTACATGTGTCACATGGAGTATAGTAGTAAATTTAATCAGTGTCACATGTATAAATGCTTTGTTATGACGTGTCGAATGCACACATGACTGCAGCAATGGCTCCAGTCCCAAGCTCAGTGATGATGTATTCAGAGGAGAGCTGGATCAGTTTGAGGCTGCCACCTTAATTATGAGTAAAGCTCTTTGGAGAACTATGTTTAATATGCACTATCAAAAGCACCTGTCTAAATCCCTTTATGAGCAGTGCAGTTCTCATCAGTAACTTTTCATCCTCAGTAACTTTTACAATGGAACTAATAAATTATGCAAACGTCAGCTGGCATGTCCTAACAGGTTGCATGTACTGCATTTTAACTTGGTGACATTCCCAAGTTAATAATTTCCCGGTTCTTCTCATATTCCTGTTATCGTTCTTCAACCCCCACAGTGTTGCAACATTTATGAATCTTACCATAAAATCATATTTCACGTCCTGTTCACACCCAAAACACCTAGCCAGTGTACGTCAGATTGTATCGGTTTTTACTAAATGTCACGGCGGAGCACAGGGAAGGAGAGACAATCCAGGGAGCGGATTTCAGACATCAAGGGACCTTTATTTTAAACTGAACGTTACAACTAAAAGAGACCAGGAGGAGTCAGGTATGGCTTTAAGAATAAAGGAGGGTTAGGACTGAGACTGAAAAAAATCACTAGGGTAACAGTAACAAACAGCACTGTCTGGGGTCCGAAACAAAGGTAACAACTACAATCCTCAGGCAGGAACAAACACACAATGACCAACAGAGTAACAGGGCACATGTGGTAGGCAGATATATACACAGGAAATGAATACTAGTTATGAGAGAGCTGTGAGTCATTGACCAATTACCCAGACGTTTGGGCTGGGAGCCACAAAGAAAATAGGGAGTGGGGGGTTGGGGGGCGCAGCAACACCTGCTGGCCAAGTGGGGACATGTCAGACATCCAGACACTGAACTGTCATTGGACATTTGTATACCCGTCATTTACATGGGCCTATAATAAAATTGTACCATGCTATTAAATATGGCTTTAAATGGGTTACTTTGCTCCCTGATTAGCAGTGCTTTTGATGAAAACGAAATAAAAAATGAGACAAAAATGAGCCAGGAGGAATCAAATGATAACTGGGTGAAACAACAGTTGTTCAAAGTTTTTTCACTCATCACAGGTGTTGTGGCATCTGTCTGTTTCACAATCGTTCGGGGAGTCAGGTAGACATTTAAACCCCACGTTTCCATATCTGCTACACACCGGTAACGGTATTAACAGGAAACTTGCGCCTTGATGGCTAGCATGAGCCGGGGTCTGTTCGCAAAGCGGTGTGTGAAGGTCGCATTTCTGTCCTTCAGGAGATAAGAGATTAATTGCAGAGCTGCTTATCGGCGCCTATTTCCTAAATGAGTTGCCTTATCTGCGGGGAGCACAAACCCCGCACGGATTACACCGCGTGACCAGGATCAGCTTCACTCCTCAAACTTTCCTCCAGAACATCAGAAGTAAATGTCATCACACTAAAATACACCAAACTATTGCAGGTCGAGCAGAAAACTTTAAAAACTTTTTAGATCGGGTTTTGAAATCGTTACAAACTATGAGAATAATTCATGTATTTGCAATAACCAAAACAGAGCTTAAAGTAGGCTGGTAGTCACCAATACATAGTATTGGTACCTATATGTTTTTCTCTTCAGAGTAAAAAGAATGTTTCTTGCATACTGGCACCCCTCATAATATATCGGTAATGAATAACAAAATGAATATCGGCGCCTGTTTTTCATACACATTTTCATACACATTCATACACATTTTCACCACCTATAAATAAATTTAGAAAACCTGTCTTGTACTGACGAAATATGGTGGCATAACCATGAATAAAATAAAAACAGCCAACCTGATAATGATGGAACATAGCTTAACCACGATTTTTAAAATGTATTAGGCAAATTCACGCCAATTCCGGGGGAATAGTATTATTAATGATTCCATCCATCATCCAAACCGCCTATCCTACTGGGTCGCGGGGGGTCCGGAGCCTATCCCGGAAGCAACGGGCACGAGGCAGGGAACAACCCTGGATGGGGGGGCCAGCCCATCGCAGGGCACACTCACACACCAGTCACTCGCACATGCACACCAACGGGCAATTTGGCAACTCTAATCAGCCTCAGCATGTTTTTGGACTGTGGGGGGAAACCGGAGTACACGGGGAGAACATGCAAACTCCACACACATGTGACCCAGGCGGAGACCAGAACTCGGGTCCCAGAGGCGTGAGGCAACAGTGCTAACCACTGCACCACCATGCCGCCCCCTATTAATGATTCCAATTCTATTTAATAAAAAAAAAACTGCTTCCCGACATCTTCAAGTGGACCCAGCTAAAATGTAATATTGTCTTGCAATAATTTATGTTCTTAGTGAGAAATTATTGTGTGGGATGAGCTCAGTGCCACCTGGTATCCTGTAGTTTAATAAATAATTTGGATAAGTGTTTGGTAGTTTTAGAAAATGGATGGTTTGATTTTATGCTGGCATCACACACTATAGGCAATTTACAGACTTCAGTACATGTTTTTGAACGAAATTATGCAAGCAGACCCAGAATATCCATTAATTTTATACCCAATTGGTTGTGGGGGGCCATAGCCTATTCTGAAAGCTAAGGAATTACTTAGGCAGTGAATTACCCAGGTGGGGTGCCAACCTATTGCATGGTATTGACATACAATTTGGCAGCTATAATTCGCCTTAGCATGCCTTTTGGATTGTATGTGTGTGTGTGTGTGTGTGTGTGTGTGTGTGTGTGTGTGTGTGTGTGTGTGTGTGTAAGAAACCGCATGACAACACAGCGTAAACCTCAGAAACATGGAGCCTGACATTCAGCGGACCCAGAATTCCGTGGGCAGTGCCGGCATGACACTGCTTCAAGGATTCTTTAGGTTTCACGTGCAGTACGCATTTCCCCATTTGCAAAATGTAGTAACCGGCATAAATTATTTTAAGATCAACAGCGCCGGCAGAGCCCCTCTACATAGTAAGAATTGGATTACAGTTCATGACCACAAGGTGGCCCCTTTGCCCCACAGAGCCGTCCATTCTGTTCACAGATTATTATTATATTAAAGATTACAGATCATTATCAAACCACTGAAAGGCAATCTACATCGTGGAATCTTGCTTTACACTCTACTGTATTCCTCAGCAGTGAGATTCATTTTTGTATTTATGTAGTTTCTAATATGCTTCCGCGTCTCTTAACTAATTTCGCATTTTCGGGAGATTAATTAGGATGGTGAAAATGGGCACGTTTCTTTGTGTTCGTGTGTAGCTCCCTAATTGATTTTCCACGTCTGGGCGTACAATGTAATCGCCTCTCCACATAGAACCTCCAGCCGATTTTGCCTGGTGGTGTCTGAGGCTCTTGGAACACGGCACTGATCCGGGGATTTGGCATAAAGTACACTGTAAAATCTCATTTAGCTAAAAGCTCTGAAACTGCTTATCCCGGACAAAAGCTAGGAAATCTCGGAGTCAGACTGGCCCTTTGTGATAAAGACGATCAAAGCTGGTCCGGGATGCGGAGTCATGGTGCGTTTAGGCGCAGGTTTTGTGGCTTCTGTTTAAAATTGGGTCTCGTGTGAACAGGGCAGTTGAGATCGAATTTATTCATTGTCATTCATTTAATCAGTTGGAGTAAATAGCAACTCAATGCCTTATTTTTTACTTGAAGAAGAACCTTAAATTGTAGTACTAGATTCTTGCAAACATGTAAAATACCACGATAAAGTAATTGTAGTAACAATTGAAGTAAAGTACCTAAAAACAATACTGTGTATACACACATTAAATTATGTACACACCAATTTTCTGAAGAAGATGGTCCAATACTTTCAAAGACCTCATACTTCCAAGCTCAACCAATGATTATTCTGTAGGCTAATGATGAGTAGTGCAATGTTCTTTATCCATCCACCATCTGAAACCGCTTATCGTGTTCAGGGTCACAGGGGTTCTGGAGCTTAAGGCAGGGAACAACCCAGGATGGGGCAGTAACCCAGCTGAAGGAAACACTCTCTCTCTCTCTCTCTCTCTCTCTCACACACACACACACACACACACACACACACACGCACACACTAGTGTTGTAATCAAGACCACCTAAACCGAGACCAAGACATTGTCGAGACGGGAGGGTATCAAGACCAAGACACTGCCGAGACTTGAGGGTACCAAGACCAAGACCAAGACACACCAAGGCGAGACCAAGACCAAGACCGAAAACAGACTAGGGCTAGAATTGACATCACATTCCTTAGATCAACTACAGAGAAAAAAAGCATTGTTGTAAAGTGTCATTACTCGTTAAATCAAATTCATGTTGTCTTTTCAATCATATTGTCCATATGTCTGTCATTTAAAATGTCCCAGATCTGTCATTGTTACAAGGCCTGATGGAAAATAATATTCTCAGCAATCCTCTCCTATAAACATTTTATCAGACCTCGAAAGAGATGGGACGTACTGGAAAGATGTTCATATTAAGTCTCTTATACCAGGGACAGAGGCCTTGGGTAAGCTATGAATACGGCTATGTAATGACCCTTTGCTTTGAATTGAAGAGAATGAGCCTCCAGATTGACTTGCACCTCCAAGACTGTGCTTCTAATGAATGTAAAATACCTAATTTATTTGAATTACAACTATGCTATAGACTTTGCGGACATTTTCAGACATTTCTTTGCTGACTTCGCTATGATGCGATGTGCATGATGTATGTGGACTGTGAAGCACTAGCAGTGTCCGTTGAGAAAATGTATAGAATGTGACGTTTTTAAAATAGATGCATCTGACTGGTTGTATTTGAAATGAGGCACGTAATAAATTAATGATACTGTTCTGTGAGGATGTGCTGTTTTCTCTTTTTTTCTCCATCCCATCAAGACCGCTATGTCCGAGACCAAGACGAAACCGAGACCACAAAAAACTGGTCTTGAGACCGGTCTCGAGAACTACAGCACTAACGCACACACATACAATACTCACTCACACATATACACCTATGGGCAATATGGCAACTCCAATTAGCCTCAGTGTGTTTTTGGACTGTGAGGGGAAACTGGAGTAACTGGAGGAAATGCCACAATAACACGGGGAGAACATGCAAACTCCACAAACAGGGAACCTTGGCAGATACTTGAATCCAGATCCCAGAAGTGTGAGGTGACCAGTGCTAACCGCCCTACAATGGTCTTTATGAAAATTAAAACTAAAAAAGTAAATATTTGCCATTTTGTGAAATTTTGAAAAGATTTTTTACAGTAAATGTCATACAACCCTCTTGTGAAGCTCTACAGGGAAAAGCCCCCCAACCCAACACATCCATCCACACCAAGTGCCACTCATGTCTGCCTCTGTGACGCCTCTCTGTTCACTCATCTCACACATCGAGAGGCTGATTCAGCCAGTTTGTTTCAGCCACCACAGGGGGGCACTGTGCTCCTGGCCTGGAGCTGCTCCTACTTCCTGCCATTAGGAGGCCCAAGTCTAGGGCCTGTGTGGCTGCCGGTCCCCTGGGGCCCTGGGGGGCAATTGAGCGCCTAATTGAAACAGCATATGAGGGGTGACAATTATGAGTACAGATGAGATCAGGGACTGGGGCCCCACAGAGCAGAGGGGGGCTTTGGATGCTCAATCATCTGGGTCACAAAGCAGCCTTCCCTCATTTCCCAGCCATGAATTTGAATGCAGAGAGTGTCTCAGCCCCAGAACCCTTAGATTCACCGCAGGACGCCTGCATGGCCCGGCAGGTGTCAGATGCTCTGAGTCTGTGCGTGAGTCTGTGTGTGCGTGTGTGTCTCTGTTATGCGTGTCTGTTGGCTGCGTTCAGTGTGTCTGGTGTTTGCTTTAGCCGGATTCTCTTTCAGTTTCCCTCTGTGCACAGGAACAGCATCTCCAGCCTCGTCCGGAGAGTCTCCTGTCTGCACGACGGGATTCACGGCCCCAAGGGCGGTGGAGAAGGCGAGCTGCAGACCGCTAGCACGTCGCTTAGAGACACTCGTTAGATGCGGTCGCCAGCGGGATGGCGAGAGGCGCGGAAATGTGGATGAGGGTGTCACACAGACGGTGCCGGGTGACTGGTGGACTTGGTGTTTAATTCCAGCGTCAGTCAGGAAGTGGCAGGACCATCTCCTAAGCAGAGGTGCTGGCTGCCGGTCCTGCAGTTTCACCACAGGCCTGCAGGGGGCGACCTGCTCTTCCCGGGATTAATAAGAGGTGTAATTTGCCCTCAAGTGGGGAAAATCAAGGCCATCAAGGCTGCTGAGCGCCCCACCACCAAGAAGCAGGTGCG
>JABFEA020000010.1:21833999-21851718 GCA_019775915.2 Cyphomyrus plagiostoma | reverse complement strand
GCCCTAATATTAACGGGGCCCCGGATGCTTTAATCGATTATGTCACGGCTGGGAGCCGCAGATTTCTGGCTCGTCTCAAGCACTAGAACAGAAAGGACTTGTGTGTTGAGTTTCGCCAATCGCATAACACTTTTTCCATGTTGCATTTCTTACGTGGTGATTTGAGAAATTACATTTTCCCCGTATCGCTTCGGCACAGGTGTCCTAAGCGGCCCGTTCCCAGTGCGTCGTACATTAATATTCATGGGAGTAGCGGAACGCGGGGAGGGGGGGCGGCGCCCCTGTTACACACGGCAGAGGCGGCAGCGCATAGTGGGAGACTGAGGACGTGAGGCTGAGGGACGCTACTACAGCTGGATTCCACACACATACACACAAAAATCCCGAGGAAGGCAAACTTAACCCGTATCCAGGCAACCTTAACCTTAATTAACCAGACGAAATATAAGACTTTGGTTTATAATGTGTGGACCTGAAAAAATGTCCTCGTAATCTAAAATGGTACAGGCTTTATTACATTAAAGGGACATTTGGTCCCCACAATGTGGTAAATACAAATCCACATTACATACAACCACACACGCTTACTAGCTAGTGTCTGGATTATGCATTTTTGATTTAGCACTCCTGGTTATCTGGTTAAACTATGACATAAGACAACAACCACCTGATCCTGACTATAAACAATATATCTTCTAAACACAGGGCTAATCTGAGTAGTCCAGCGGAAGTCGCTTTTGCTACACCACCAGGTTTGAGGGTTCGAAACCTACGTCTGCTCTGCTCTGCTGTGTGTGTGTGTGGAATTAGCATTCTTTCCCTGTGTTATGGGTTAACTGGCATCTCTACGTTACCCATAGTGTGTGTGTGTGTGTGTGTGTGCATGCGTGCGTGTGTGTGTGTGTAATTAGCATTCTTTCCCTGTGTTATGGGTTAACTGGCATCTCTACGTTACCCATAGCGTGTGTGTGTGTGCATGTGTGAGTGCGTGGGCGCGTGTGTGTGTGTGTCCTCTGTTCTCTGGGACAAGCTCCATGTGACCTTGACCAGGATAAGTGGGTGGAGGAGGGTGACAGGACAAATCTGTACCGTACATTTGATGACAGAAGCCATATTAAAAAAAAGCGGTGACTGAAAGGAGGTGCACAATTTTTTCCCCTTTCGGGAGGGTGATAATTAAATCGCCCAATACAGCCTCACGTGGACACAGTTCATGACACGTGCAGCTGGTCAGTGCAGGGCTTGATGTATACGTCACCACGTGTAAAACTAATAATAATAATAATAATAATAAATGAAGGAATTAAGTTTTGGCCGGCATTTTGAAGAAAGGTTTCAGTTTATGAAAGTTTATATTTTATAGATATGCAATTTATTTGTTCATATGCAGGAATATTATTGTTATACACAAGAATTTCACTTTTTTTAATCCGAGCGTAATCAGCACAATAAATCGTAAACATCTGAGGAGTGAAATTTAGGGGGTTTTGAGTACGCGTTAAGGTATTTAGTAAATCCGATTTTATCTTAAGATCATTTCACCAAAAGGAAGTTATTTTTGTAACACTTTTCAAAATATAGAACGCCTTTAAGCAAGAAGGTTGCGAATAAATGAAATATTTTCCACGGCACTTCAAATCTAATCTCTAATCTATAAACCTGGCAGATCCAAAGAAGTAGAAACATTCCTTTGTCCTGGACTTTTAAGGGGTTATACTGTCTACACGGTGCCTACAAGTATAATACAAAACGTTTACGGATGTTGATTACAGCGTTATTTTAAATGGCTTTGTGAACTGCAGTCATGCAAAAGGAACAACAAAGTAAGACTGCCAATCGGCACCGTACGTAGTATGTGATAACAGTATGGATACGGGGATATAAATTATGTTTTGTTTTCTTAACATGTGTAAGTGAGTGTTGGGGAGTGTGCGGCGTTATAGTGTGCATCGTTTTCAAACATACGGTTTTGAGATGACAAAAAATTAAATTAGATGCCGTATATTCGCTGCCATTACGATTGTGATCACACGCGCGCGCGCGCGCACACACACACACACACACACATATATGACCTATACATGTTTTTTTTGTTTAGCCGTCGTTTATTTTGCTTTTCTCTTCATTTTAAAAGCCATTCTTTTTCCCAATCTATCGTCTTTCCGCCCAATATTTTAATCGTTAAATTACCGTCTGTTTTTCCAGCCTGGACTGCAGCGACGCTTCGTTTACAACCCACGAAAAGAAAAGACGGTAACGACGCCGTCACTGCAGTTATGGTGCACAATTTAATTATGCGATCGATTAACAGTTTTTTCAGCACTAGCCGGAAAATATTTAAAAAAAATAAACGGTTCAGTTTTATTACTAGATAAAGATTTCTTCCGAATGAGCCACGATTATGCTGTATTGTTTGTTGGTTTTTGTCATTATTATTTGAATGGTTAAGCCTATTAAAATAAATATAAAAATAGTTGGGCATTACTTGGAATACTGGCTTTCTGTCTACTTGACAGAGAGATTAAGGGGAGAAGCCCCATCACAGTTTACACCAGGCACATGGTGCTCAACAGTTGGGCCGGTCCTAGCCGGCTTGGGGCCAGAGGGCCGTGAACGTGTTTGGGGCCCCTGCAGAGAGCCGGCAGATGGTCTCAGAGCCGGGGTGCACGCACGCAGATTAGCCGTGTTCGGCGCCAGGTTGTAACGTAGCAGGACTCCAGCAGGTGAGATGAGAGGCTGGTCAGTGTGGCTCTGGGTTGGTAAGTGTGATGGATCTGGCCTAGTTATCAGGGTGGATCTGGGCTGCTTGCATGCTGCTCTGGGCTGGTTAGCAGGATGATCTGTTAACGGTTGATTAGCATGTGGCTCTGGCCTGCTTAGTCAGGTGATCTGGGCTGGTTAGCATGGTGATCAAGGGTGGTTAGTGTGTGACTCTGGGCTGATTAGCAGTGAGGATCTGGGCTGGTCAGTATGGTGATCAAGAGGGGGTTAGCATGTGGCACTGGGCTGGTTAGCAGAATGATCTGTTAATGGTTGATTAGCGTGTGGCTTTGGCCTGGTTAATGGGGTGATCTGGGCTGGTTAGCGTGTGGCTCTGGGCTGGTTAGCAGGATGATCTGTTAGCGTTTGATCAGCATGTGGCTCTGGATTAGTTAGCAGGGTGGATCTGGGCTGGTTAGCGTGCAGCTCTGGGTTAGTCAGGGAAGTGATCTGGGCTCGTTAGTGGGGTGATCGAGGGCGGTTAGTGTGTGGCCCTGAGCTGGTTAGCATGCCTTGAGATTTCCTGAGTCTTCAATAGCCATCATGCCTGACTCTCCTCCAATAGTATAAGTAGTATAAAGACAAAACATTTACTTCTTCGTCATCCCTGCTCTCTTTATATATTTAAGACCCTGATGCTGTCATGGCTTTACGCTTGAGCATGGAGCGGGGAAGTAGGACAGAGGCAATAGTCGGGGAATCATGGGATTTATTAAGGAAAACACAAGGCAATACAACAAATGGATATTACACATCAATGACTGGACAGGGGAAAGCATACCTAACGCAGACTTAAATACATTGGACTAGTGACAACAATCATAAAAGATTTAGCCGTTTTATAAAGAGCTAGTAAACACGAGGAATCCACATGGGGTTAATGAGGGGGCTCCTGGAGTGCGCGCCTAAGGGGAGCGAAGGATGAGACCAGGGACACGGTGACACCTGGGGAAGCAAAAGCAAAAAAAACATCAACACACCACAGAGAACAGCACAGACACACAGAGCAGGCACAGGGAGAACAATTCAAACAGTAGGCGACAAACCACGGGGAACAAGGACAGACACAGAGACACCAAAGATGGAAACACAGGACCTGGGAACACTAAAGGGGGCAATGGAGGAACCACACTGGGGGGCGCACCCACAGGAGGCACACAGGGACCAAAGGCACAGAGGGATGAGGAGGAAACACAAGGGGCACAGAGGGACCAGAAGGTACTGAAGGACAAGGGGGAAATACAGGGGGAACAAAGGGACCAGGAGGTATCAAAGGTACGGAGGGACAAGGAGCAAACACGGGGGGCACATAGAAACTAGAGGGGAATGACAGTGAAGCAGGACTGGGAGTGAACACAGGGGGCAAGGAACCAAAGGGGAGCTGGGGAGCTGGAGGGACCCTCAGCAGGAGTAAGGTGGGGGCTGCTGGAGCAGCAGGCAACCATGAGGCCAGAGCAGGTGTTGAAGGGGACACTGGAGGTGGTGTGGAGGATGGCAAAGGGACTCCCCTCCCTTTCCGGGAGACTGAGAGGTGGGAACCCAGTTGAGATTCGCCATGATACAGTGGCACTGGCTGGGGTAACCCCTTGGAGGGGTCCAAGGGTGTGGCCAGGGTTATCCCCGAGGGGTCCCATTCAAGCTCCTCATCCAGCTCCACTAAGGAGGGAGGAGCAGAGGTTAAGCCATCAGGGATCTCCTCAGGGACAGGAACTGGGGCCGTGATAGCCAGGGACAAGGGAGCAGGGTCAGGAACAAGGGAGACGGGAACCGAAGGTCGGGAATGTGGGGAGATAGAACCGGAGAGACTGAAACGGGAGGATACGGAGCCAAGGGGGCTGTGGCCGAGGGATCAGGGACCAGCGGGACTGAGGCTGAGAGATCAGGGACCAGGGAGACTGAGGCCAAGGGAGCAGGGACCACGGGAGGCGAAGCTTCAACTGCTGGAACTGGGGCCACAGGGGCCTGGACCTCCACCATCGGAACCACTGGGACTGGAGCATCAGCCAGAGGCGGGGAACCACTGGGGCTGGAACTGGAACCTCAAGAGGTGGCGCGTTGGCCACCGGGACTGGAACCAGTGGGCGCAGCACGGGGCTGGGGCCGGTGCTTCATCCGCTGGGACTGGGGCCTCGGGCGCGTCAGCCAGCGGGACTGGGGCCTGGAGCACGTCAGCTGCCGGGACTGGCTCCTCGGGAGTGGGTATCATGGGGACTGGCTCCTCAGGAGTGGGCACCAGAGCAGGGACCTCTGGTGCCGGAGCAGGGACCTTGGACATGGGGACCTCAGGCACCAGGCCAGGAACTTTTGGCAAGGACGCTGCAAGAGGCACCGGGCCAGGAATCTTGGGTGGCGGCGCAGCAGGAACTACGGGTGCTGCAGGGACCTGCGGCAGCGCAGGGACCTCATGGCGGCACAGCCAAAGCTGCTGGGCGCAGCCAAATCCACCACAGGGAATAGAGTAGGACCTGGAGCCATGGGGGGGCGAAGCAGGAACCATGGGGAGCAGAGCATCCACCGCCCGCACGGGAACCTCTAGGGGTAGAGCTGGAGCCGCCGGGTCAGAGACCACTGACCTCATCCGAAAACCAAGGGCTTGTAGTCCAGGGTTATCCCTAACCTGGGCTGTGCGAGCCAATGCAGAGCCTCATCAGCGAGACCAAAGAATCGCTCCTTAATGAGGGGGCATGAGGGGGTTAATGAGGGGGTATGGCACATAAAGGAGCGGACAAGCGGGGCAAGACAGATGCCTTGTCCTGTTTTTTGTTTAATAGTATTAAAGAATAAAGAAGGCGACAGTAGTGGTGACTGCCGTTAGGATTACTCTCTGAAATCGCTGGGTCTGATTCTAGTTATGTCTATCCCGGAGTGTCGGTAATCGAATCCGCATGCTAAAGTTAATTATACAAATACAGCATTGCACTGCATATGCCCCGCATTATACAATTATAATCTCTCCCTAATTTATCATATATGCATGAAACTCACGTTTGACATACAACTATACTTCACAACACGAAAGAAGCGATTGCCGCATTTATTAATTACTGATTATAACAGAACGATTATAAAGATAACCACTTTTATAATGAAGGCACAAACATAAAGATAGCCAGACTTTGTCTTACCTTTTGGTCATGTACGCACACAAATAGAATGGACGGCGCTCGCAGTAAGCCTCGCAATTAACTTTACTGTTACTGAACGGAAAATAAAATGGAGACCACAACTAAGTTTGTGCCATGCGTGCCCACGTACTACCATGGAAACAATAAACTAATGGCTGCTCCCATTAAATGGACTAATGAAATCAACTAAATAGGAATTTCAATTTGTAAACCAACAGAGGAATTTAGCAGGGGAAATTCACGTCCCTGTCATGGTTCCTTGGGCAGTAACTCTGCTAGGGACCACAGACAAGGTATGACTGCAGACGAGCTGTGGTCACTGGGGACCTGGAATCCATAAGCATCACATGTCTGCTCGCCGAAAGGTCAACAGTGCTGCTGGATCCTGGGGCCTATATTGATTCTCAATGCATAACCATAAAGCACAACGATTAGCCTCCAAACTCCAAACATGTTAATAATTGCAAATAAATGCAGATTTAGGGAATGCATAGCCTTTGCCCAAAAATGTCAATATACGCCAGTCTGTGGTGAAGAGCCAGTGACTGATAATGGCCCACAAATCTTTGCCAACATGAATATACATGATATCTCCCATATCAGACCCTTCAAATGCTTCTAAAAGGTTTGTGTGATGTTGTTACCATTTACTAGTGAGAGATTTTGGCAGGAATATCGCACCTCAAATCAATGAAAACACACCAGACGATGTAAAGGCAGTGAATCCCACCCCAGGACAGGCAGGACAGGCTATTCAGCATAACGGTGCTTTTACACTGCTAGCAAGAAGCTAGAAAACCTAAACCAAACCACAAACTGACCGTTTTCCGAATTATCTGAGTTGTACCAGCTCTGACGTGGCCCTGCATACTAGCTGGGCCGAAAGCACGATTAAACGATTTAACCAAGCTGGTTGTGTTATCACAATCTGATTAGTTGAATTTGACAGAGATACTGGTTCTGCACTTGGATCATTCAAAGAAAAAAGTGTTTATTCCATATATTATTCATTATTAGGAGTATCACACATCGCAATGTATTGATGCATTCCCGATAACTTGGAACTTGAGAATTCCCATCTACCTACTTAAAAGAGTGCTATGGAACTGTTGAAAGGAATGAATTCATAATGCAAATTTACTCGTTACTGGAAATTTGGATATAGTAAAACGATGATGTACATCATGACCAGTAAATAAGCAACTCATCAGTTTTATGTCACTTTCGCTCTCCAAACGCAGTAATGCCTTTACCCAGCCGACCCTTCTGCAGTGGAAAATGATGCTGTATAGTGTACAGTTTGGGGACGGCTTGATTCCTCTATGCCAATGGACAAGTGCCATAATAGAGCATGCCTGGGAAAGGCTGTCTCCTTACACATAGCAGGGTAGGGGGTGGAGACCAGAATAAACACCCCCCCCCCCCCAACACACACATGCCACTCTGATTGGCTGCGGCAGTCGGGAGAAAGGATATAAAGATTAAAAGAGGAAAGAGACAAAAACTGCTCACAGGATTGAAGGCAGGTTGACCTTCACTGCTGCGCACACAGCAAGGTGTGACTGCAGCTTGTGAATTCATGCATGAGGGGAGTCAAGGCCGGCGGATTTGCGGTCGATACGCCATGTTGGGGGGATTCACCCGCATTCGGCGGGGGTCCCATCCAGATCTGGACTTCCTGAGGAGTTAGCATGATGATGTTTAGCTGTGCAAAGGAGGACGGAGAATGTGAGGGTATGCAAAACACCAATATAATATCATATTTCGTTCACTGTTTTTTTCTTTGTCTTAACTTTTCCCTGTTTTGGGATGATTATGTATATAAGATGTAGTGATGCATTACAACACACCCATGTAAAGTGCCTTGGGTTGACTCTGCTGTGAGAGGCACAATATAAAGATGAATTGAAATACAAATTCATGAGTAGTGCAACACTGGCATTTATTATTATATAGGTATAAAGATGTGTGGACAGGCAGCGAGGCGTCTGAGGTATATAGATGTGTGGACAGGCAGCAAGGTGTCTGAGGTATATAGATGTGTGGACAGGCAGCAAGGTGTCTGAGGTATGTAGATGTATGGACAGGTAGTTAGGCATAGAGATGCTGAGGCGAGTTGTTAGGAGGATGGGTGAGGAGGTCCTGCTCCCAAAAGGATTCCTTCACATGGAAAGGCAGAGCTACATGCCATATTGGCCACAGGAGCAGCGGAGCGTGTACTCAGCAGGCTAACAAGCTAATGGGGGCGGGCAGTGATGCCGGAGCCTCCATGGACAAGCCCCACCTCCTTCTTCCCCAGCAAGCTCTGGAACATTCCGCCGGCCATGCCGGGCTGCAGATTACTAGGTGACAGTCGAGCAGCCACCATTGCTTGCTCGGGGAACATATGTTGAGACCAGCAGCAGCGTATCGACCTATAAGATGCAACTCACCAAGAAGGATCCTAGGGCAGTGTGTTCAATGGCTAGATTTTTATGTATAACATAATATGCTTAATAACAGACACACTGCTTTAGAGAAATTATAATATAAGAACTGCTTTCAGAAAATAACAGGTCAGTATGTAATCTACAGTTGGCATTAAGGACAGGCACTAAGTTATTCATGGTGGACCTCTTCATATAAATACTCTGGCTCAAGTGTCTGTTCCTAAATTGTGTTACATTCCCCAGCTCCATGTGCTCTGAACCTCTGAACCTCACTTCAAAACTTCAAATGTATTTCATGAGTTGACACATTTTACAGGAAATGAGTAAGACCACAGTATTGCTCCTGATGCACCAACAGGGAAGTTTCTAGCTACTGAAAAGATCAGGGGCTCAAGTCAAGTTTACCTGGGGCTCGACTTGTTTTGTTTTTTGGCATAAAATACTCTGAGCTATAGCCCCAAGTCATGGGACAAAATGACACCCCTGTGCATCACGACTGCAGAGAGACCGTCGGCAAATCATGGCGTTCTTTGCTTTGCACGCAAAACCACCGTCACTGGGATTCACAGCACCCTGCTTTAGATATGCATTTTTCGTGTCGCACGTGCATTTTGCCCTGCGCCAGACAAAACTAAATGACTGAGTGCACCAGATCGAAAAACGAGAAAAAGTATTACATCAAATAAGAGCACAAGGGGAGCATGCAAACAAGGGATATTTCCCAGGGCTGCAAGGACGCATTCAGGCAGAGAGACAATCCAAGACTACTAGCTGTACGATGCTACAATTCAACAAAACAGACACCATAAATGCATGCAAAAAATATTAAATCTTAAAATATTAATGGGCACGGCTTGGTTTTTTTTTAATTGGAAAAAAATTTAGAAGGTCGATCACTGTAGATAGCCGTCACTAAGCATTAATCGAGAGACGAATTAATGGTCCACTTATCACATGTTTTAAAAAATGCTGTCTCCCAGTCAAAAGAGGAAAAAAAGTAATTTTCATAAATGATGTCATAGATCAGGCAGGCATTATCTGTGGCAGGATTCATTTTGGGCCCCGAAAACAGCAGATTGCTTAAGGAGAGTATGTTATAAACAGGTCATATGTGTCACTGCATCATGAGACGGAAATCTCATCAGCGTTTACAGGGTGTGGCCCACGGCCATTTGCAGAGTGAGCGGGGGACACTCAGGGGTGCGTGTCATCAGCCAGGCCTGTGGAATTTATCAGGGGGTGGGGCACTGGGCATCGTTAACAGGCCTTGTGGAGGGTTTCTTCGGGGTGTGCATCACATCCCAAAGGCACCGCAGGGATTGATGCAGGGAGAATGAAAGGCGGCTTCTCCTGCAGTTGGGATAATCGGCATGCAAAGCACACTCGCCAGGCATCGCAACGAATGTGGCCCCACGCACGAACATCTTAGCTCACTGTCTATTCAATGCTTCCCTGCCCAGATCTGATCGATTGAATAATTGACCATTAATAACTAGGTGGTAGTGGGGATTTGGATTTAGCTTAATTTCGATCTTGATGTGATGGGACAGGAATACAAATCATAGATTCAAAGACTCAAAAGCTATTATGCCAAATCCAAAATATACTTCATATCATCTTCACATTATTTATATTCTGCCTGGACCCGCCATCCAGCGCCTCCTGTGGCTGTACACACTCTGTCCTGTGAGCAATTTCTATTTCATTATCATGGAAGAAGTCCAGCACCTCCATCCCCCAACCCCCCCACATACCACAGACAGCACAGCCTCCTGATGAGAGAAGGGCCCCTTGCCATTGGACGGCTCGTGGTCACTGAGCCGGCGCTGGGAACGCCTGTCCCTGCATGGGGTCCTTGCGGCAGCAGACACAGATAGACACGTATCATCGATTCAGGGACGGAATCGCCTGGGCGGCTTATGGCTAAATTTATATTGCTGTCAGTGAAAAACAAAAACGTCATAACTGGTAAGCAGAAGTGAGAATGGGGGCATGATGAGCAGAGGCAGGAAGTGCCAGTGACGGCCGCCTGAGATGTAATGCTGGGTTCACCACGAGGAAGCGGTTAGTGTGAAAGGTCTCAGAGGGTCTCAGAAGGTCTCAGAGGGTCTCAGAGGGTCTCGGAGGCACCTTCAGAGTCACCTGACATATCCTCTGCTGAAGTCTCCATTATAACTGTGATCAGTTTAAACTGAACTGTTAGCTGAAAGGCTTTTGAAATGCTTGTTTATTACCAAAATTGAAAAAATAATTAAATCATTTTATTGTAATTAATCTTCGAGATCTGTTGTTACATATGTGTTTTCTCACCTGGATGCCCACGTACACTATCAGGAAAAAAGAAGTACCAGTTTGTACCTTCGAAGGCACATTTATTCACTGGGGCTGTACCCTCCAGCTGTACCCTCCAGATTGTAGGTAAATGTACTATGTACTAAGTTACAGACATGGACTCTGAGGAACACTTTTGTACCATTGGGGGTATATTAATGTGATTTGCACATGCTGTGTTCTGCATCCTCTTTTTTCTGACAGAGTGATTCTGGAGCATTTTGTGTTGTTCTTCACCATGATGTCAGACAAGATTGGGTGTATTTTTTTTCCTGTGGAGCCCCCGTCTGTCTGGGTGTGCAGGGGGTACAGTAGGGTGTGGAATAAGCGATCATTACCTGGTGATCTCTGGAGTGATCTCTGTTAAAGCAGCAGTGACTCGATTGATGTTGTTGGCAGGTTTAGACGAGTGTGATGTCCATATGGCGAATATGCCCTGCCCATTTGACAAATACGCCACACTCAGCCAATGAATAAGCCACGCCCATCCAGTTATTATGCCACGCCCATCCAGTGAATATGTCATGTCATGCTGCCCATATAGTGATTATGCCACACCCAGCTTACGAACAAAACAAGCGCACTCAGAGAATATGCCACACCTATCCAGTTATTATGCCACACCCATCCAGCCATTATACCACACCCATCCAGTTATTATGCCACGCCCATCCAGCATTATACCACACCCATCCAGTTATTATGCCACGCCCATCCAGCCATTATACCACACCCATCCAGTTATTATGCCACGCCCATCCAGTTATTATGCCACGCCCATCCAGCCATTATACCACAACTATCCAGTTATTATGCCATGCCCATCCAGCCATTATGCCACACCCATCCAGCCAATGTGCTGTCCATACAGCAAATGCGTATGTCATCTGGCACACAGAAGTCGGCTCCCTCCTACCTGACCTCTTGACGTCACGCCATTTTTATCACATGGAAAGCTGTGCTTCTGGATCCCTTTAAAATGAGCCTTGGAGGGTGTTTAAATAGGCTGGGTTTGGGTATTTTAATAATGCAATTTGTCCATAACCCAGAAGAATGGAGGACAAGAAGGAGGTGTGGAGCCTCCCTCCAGAGCGCCTGCTGCCTATAAGCTGCCCATGAATAATTTACCTGCTCTGCTTCTCCCGGGCCGTTCCGGCGAGCCGGCCGCTGTGCAGCGCTGATGGAGGGGGGGCTACCCGCCTGTGAACTCACTTCCCGCTCACTCTGGAAGCACACAGCTGAAGGGCTTCTCTTCTGCTAGATCCTCCACATTAAAACCTCAGCACCATCATACATGCGAGCTGCCTCTTCCATCTGCCCCAAGCACCTTTGATCTTGCCTCTACATCATTTTGTGGTGTAAATGTTTATTTTGAATATCTGGGCTTGAACAATCCAAGCACGGTTTTGGCCCAAATGCTACATAGTATAGCAGTTATAAATGAATAAACGTTAACAAATATATTACGGCCTGAAATAGGACCGAAATTTCCTGTGATGCACTGGCATGGTGTTCTGGGTGCCCCATGCCCTGTACTTCCTGGGACAGGTTCCAGGCTCACTGCGATCTTGTTTTGTGGAAAATCGACAGATGGATAGATGGCATATTCACATATTCAGCATTTGCAGCACCAAGTATGTTACTGGTCATAACTCAGCTTTCCTTGCAAAGACACGCAGACCCATGGATAAAAATGACTGGTGTGAATTTTTAAACCTACAGCTAGATTAATCAGATTCTATCGCAACTCGTTTTTTTTGCGTGGCAGCTTTCCAGAATCTGCACTGTCTACTTTGCACGTCCGTGCTTCTCTACTCCAGCTGGCATGTAAAACATTCACCTCCAGCATTTCTCCCAGCTGCCCTTGCTGTCCATCACGCCCTCATAAAACTGCCTTCTTGAAAGCGGCCTCTGTTCTCTCTGTTGCTGTCTCTTTTCACACCGTGTTTCTGTGGAGCGTAAGGCCTCCCTCCCTCCCCCCGGACTTTAGCGCACGCCGGAGCCTAACGACAGAGGTGCCCCGTGTGCTGCGCTCCGAACAGCATTCCCGACAAAGCGTGCGGGAATTTGTCAGGGACACGCACGTCTGCAATCATCCCAAGCGGTGCTGGCAGGACAGGCACACGCTAGGTAATTATTCCATCATTTAACGAGCCGCAATCACACTGCCTGACGAGCAGAATTCCGCCCTCCAATCACCATCAGCAGATAGGCTTCCTGGCGGCTGGGCGCTTTATTACACACCCGTTCTCCCTGCTGTTCTTCCCTGGGTGCACAGGCAGAGAACAAATGAAGCCAGCATGAATAGCCCAGGCGTTGCCGTCGTGCTGGCCATGAAAGCAGACAGCTGTCGTTTTGGCCTATGCCCATGTTCTGTTCCTCCATGTTGATGGACGGACCTCAGCCTGAAATCAGAGCCCAGGCCCAACGGCGCGGTCACACACGTGATCCTTCCCGCCAATCAGAGGCCTGCCGCTCTTCCACAGCAGGCTTATCGGGACAGGAGCTGAGATGGAAGCCCCTGCAAGCAGGTCACTAAGGGGACAGTGATCAACACTGAGTCACGTGATGTATCTTCCTGTCTGCAGGCCGTGGGGTTAATTTCCTCAGGGGCTTCATGGAAAGGAAATACCACACCGTTCAATATCTCCAAAATGTGCAGTGATAGTAATGCGTCATATGTAAATAGAATTTTCCAGAATAATGCTCCCATTTTTGAAGGAAGGATTTTTGAAAAGGATTCACACCATACTATATATACATGATTCCAAATGGCATTGTGCGTTTTGTCTTTGCATCTGAAATAAAATTGCTTTCTATGTTGTCTTCATGAGCTTTTCTCAGCTTGTGACATCACCTGCACGGTCTGCCAACACCAAAGACTCTCTGATGGCTCCGATGCGTTTACACCAGCACTCTTCGATAAAATCTGCTTGTGATCGGCATTTCACACGCGAACGCCGACTTTAAATCTCTGAACCTTATGAGATTTCACATCAAACAAGCTGCTCTTTCAAAAGTACTCATTTAAAAGCCGCAACAGGAGGAAAGGAAACTTTTCATAACGGAGCAAATAAGCGCTTTAAAACCGAACGGTCTGACTAAATCCTTAATCCTTCAACAATGAATTTTGTAACCGAAATTATCAACCGAAACACACATTGACAGTTTAGGAAGCCATAAAAAGGTTGTTTGTGCTTAAGCTGTTTTAGAACACAGGAAAAAACGCGAGGGATCTGGATCTAATCTGCGGAGGGAGTGTGGACAGCCGGATCACCGCAGCGTCACGTGACGCCGTCAGATAAACTCATTTGTTACTCGCAATTAGGGGACTTTGGTCCACAAGGCAGCCTGGGCAAGACAGCAAACGTCTGCTGCTAAATCTGCCAGAATAAATTCAAGGCACACTTCTGCAGATGAGCAGACTATTAATTCTATCTTTCTGACAGCCTTTGAATAATGTGCTACGAAGAGCAAGCAGACAAATGAAGAATAAATTAGGGCAACATGCCGCTTTGGTCACGGAAATAATTTACACAGTTAAAGCTCAGTTAACCCTTTAACTGTCTGACAAATTGCATGCCGTTCAATGTAGTGTAACATGATCCCGATCAGCGAGCATGATGAAGTCCAGAGTGGGGGGGGGGGCTTTCGTTTCAACCAAAGCTATCAAGGCAGACCCTGAAGTGATGGCAAAAACTGCAGTTTGGAGAAAATGAATCACATTCAGCATTTCAGCTGTGTCTTCCAAAATCTTTCCATCATGATTCTTTTGCTGTGTTTTTCTAAGTTTATCTGATCAAAATAAAAAAAACATTACAATGATCACAGCAAAATATTTTGTTTTTATTGTCTTGACATCCAGAAGTTATGTCCAGCAGCATGATCCAGTCTACATGACCTCTATCTGTTGTTAGTATAGAATTGTTATGCTTTATCAATCCCAGTGGGGAATTTCTCCTTACACCTACCTCATCTTGCTCTCTATGACAGACACATATACAGGTGAGAGCAAACCTGGGGGTCACAGAGCAGGCCTGGCCAGCAAGCGGCACCCCTGGAGCTGGGGGGTTGAGGGCTTTGCTCAGGGGTCCAAGGGTGACATAAGCCTGCCGACCCTGAACCACACAGCGCCCCCCCAGAAGCAGCTTGAGGGTGAGCGCTGTCAGTAAAGAAGAGGACAGCATTTTGATCCCAGTGATCCCGCCTAAAAGGCCCCTGGGTCATGTGATTAGCATGTGTGATGCTGACTGGGGGGCCGGGGGACTAGGGGCATCTCAGAAGGTCTGAGGTGTTGATGCTTATTCATGCGGGACTTTCTGTGGATATAAGTATTTCAGTTTTTGCAACCAGGGTATATTTGTCATATTTTAATGTTCATTTGCATATTTTTTGGGGAGAAAAGCTCCCTGAAATTGTATTATGGCGTGGGATGCTGGTTAAAACAGTTTTAAAAAGTGCATAGATGGAGCACATTTCAACACCAAGGTTATGTTACTGTATTGCTGGGGCAATTATGGAAAGGTTTTAAAAAGCATTACATGCAGTTTGCAGTATATAAAAAACGTTAAAGACCAATAAAATGTCAAATAACATTCTGCAAGCTGAAGTGTACTGAGGATACTTTATTGCTTAATAGAAAACCTTCCACCCAGAATTAGCCTCAATCTCTGACTGCTGCCAATAATGCTTAGAGGAAACACCCCATAATATCTTTTCTGTTATAGTGATCCCCAGAGATCTGCCAGTTAGGGTTAGTGTCGGGAGGGCAGTGTAGTGTCTCTGCATCATCGCCATAGTTACAGCCTGTATTTAACGTCTGATTCTGGAACAAAAGCTTCTCTCAGTGGAGACAGTGTAAAGACTAAATGCGGGGCACGCCCAGCACAGCCCCTACGATGTGGTCCGACTGAGGAGTGGAGAGCAGGGCCACTCGAAGCAGACGTCTGGCTGTTCCTATTCATGGGGCTTAAAGGCAATGGCCGCCTGCACCCAGAATGCTCTCTGGCCAACAGTCACATGAGCTCGTTAAACAGTCTCTAAAGGGTATGTGTCTTCTCTACATTGGTAACTCTCTCCACCTATTCCTAGGTCATTTTCAGAAATGTTAATGCCCCAGTTCACTAAGAAAGGAAATCTGGAGTTCCCGGAACCTGTTTATTAAAGCGGCATTAATACAGACAAACGTGTTGGCGATTCTTTTACTTATTAAACACCAAAAGGAACATTACATCAAGTCAGTGAAACACTTTCATATAGCATTAACACCAAATGTAACTCGTTTACATGATAAGTGCAGAGAAACCAAAACCTGAATCCTTTCCAGAAAGCTGAGCTATATGCCAATTTGAGATACAACGTTCAAAGAAAAATTACAAAGGCAATTTGTGATACCAGAGGAGCTTTTAAATGCACTTGTAAATGTTTTGTACCCTTAAGAACTGCAGTTCCTGTCCACAACAACTTTGTTGAGTAAGTAAAGCCATATAAACAGCATTCAAAAGCGATGAACAAAGACGAGCTTAAGACAGACATTTTCATTCTGCTGTGTTGATCCTCTGCCCAGGAAGGTATACGGATTTCCTTTTAACAAGGACAAAGATGTCAGCTTGCATTAGCATTAGCGGGGAATCGGTACCCATAGGATTCATTACTGAGTGGAGTTACTCATTAATTCTGCAGCCTCTTCAGTGGCACTGCTCCCACTTGGGAATCATGGGCCACATCAGCCACACAGAGTTAAGCCCAAAGCCAAAATTTTCCTTGAATTATGCTTAATTCTTTGAGTTTGCTCAAAATGTCAGGTCAATAGGCTCCTTAAACATGTAATTCCCATTTAAACCGTGAGGCTTGCTGGATAGTTCAAGATATTCAGTTCTGCTTGGCATCAGAATTGAATTTTTATATTTAGCATGACAACTATTGCTACAAGATCAAAATTGATTTAAGGTAATCGAACTGTAAGCTGTATGTGTCAGAAATACATATATTGATTTGGCTATATGACTATTCTGCTGATATTAAGAGCACATGTGGGAATTGAGACTGATTTTATTTTATATAAAGTAGAATACCTTCCACAATAATACAGCATTAATAGGAGTAGGAGGAGGGTCAGTACTCAATCGCATGCAGGACTGCAAATGTCTTCCTTGCTTAGCTATGCGGTTTTGTGCAGTCAGGCTGCAGACATGTGGATACACTACCCCTCCGAAATAAGGGGTTAATTAGAATTACCCCAAAGGGCAGATTATATAGAGTTGACATGCTTCTGTGCAGAGGTCGGGTTTTAAAATGTTCCATTATCTAGATATGAGCAGTGATTGTAGCTAAAGTGTGACGCCTCATATAGAATATTCTGTGTGCACCACAATACTCTCCAAGGCTGAGCCATTGCTATAGAAGATGTTCCATTCGATGTGCAAAGAGGGGGTTCTGTCCTTGAATATGAAAGGCTATTCATAACGGTTTATTCAGTTTTCCAGACACAGAAAATATGCATATATGTACGGCACACACTACATAACGCAAATCTTATATCTGACAGACTTACCAACTGATTCGTTATTTTTCATAAGCATCCATTAAGTTTAAGTACATAATCTTTTTCAACTACTCAGCTACTACAAATTTTAGATAACGTAACAATTTTGATGCTGATGAATGAGTTTGTCGCTGTTTCTGATTGTAGGATAATCGCACCATTATCTGCCACTGAAGCACTGGAGCCGCCGCAGACTAGGGCAGACCAGCCCTGTCCATGAAACGGACGGGTCAGTCTCTGCACCTCACCACCGACAGCCGCCTCGTCCGTCAAACAGCCTCGCGGAGACGGCAGCTCAGGTGCCTCAGGGTTTGGGGCATCTCTCTCCGTTTGCTTGCCTGTAACTCTTTTCCTTAGCCGCACCTCCTCCCCACGTTGTCGTATCAACACCCCACCCACCGTGCCGCGCCCCCGCCCGGGGGGGGGCCGCCGCGGTTGCGCCCGCTGGCGGGGGGGGGCCCGCTGGGCGCCCCCACCCCGGCCGGGGGGGGGGGGGGGGGGGGGGGGGGGGGGGGGGGGGGGGGGGGGGG
>JABFEA020000010.1:21795232-21833916 GCA_019775915.2 Cyphomyrus plagiostoma | reverse complement strand
CCATTTGAAGTGCTTGCGTTCTCCTTCTGTGATGGTGACCGCAGCCCCTGCCACATCCCCCGGATCTTTCCATGCATGTGCTAACAAGCGATTGATTGGAATTGCTGCAAGACACGCCCACTAGCACTGAGCGTGATAATTAACCCAAAGCTGCTGTCATCTGCACGAAGCTTGTCTGCCCACCCCCCACCCCCCCCCCAGATCTCCAGGGTCAGGTGTCCGCTTCTCCCCTTAAGGTCGGGTGGAGGGGTGGCATCCATTATTTATCGGCATCTCAGTATTTCGGTTACACATCAGACAGTCAGGATGTGGATGGGGGTGCATTTACAACACCGCATTATGTCTAAAATAACCCCCCCCCCCCCCCACCAGCACCACAACCACCCATAACTAGATGTAGTCGTACAGCCTATAAATGACAGGCTGCTGCATTTGTAATGCTAGCAGAATTAATATTTCAATTAATTAGGTGTTGTGATCCTCTAAAGAGTAGCAATCAAACGAAGCCCGAGAGATCTTGCACATAGGTGTCCTTTAGTTTACTATGATTCACCGTAGGTGTCCTTTAATTTACCATGATTCACTGCCAACAGGAAGCATGTGGAATCCTTTTTGGTCCAGGTCATAAAACACACAGTGAGACGCCTCCCTATGTTTGCAATATGAGCAATTAGTTTGCTTTTAAATGAAATGAAATCCAATACACAGATTACCAAAAAACAGATATGCAAAATGATTCAGAAACTACAACAGCAATAAAATAAATGAGAACATTATTATCCAGCTGGTTTTCTTTTCTCAGGAGAGATAAATGGGAAAATGAAGCCAATGTCTGATCCAGAGCTGCTGGCCAGAGGCAGTTAATGATGCAAAAAATAGCTAAATATCCGTATCTGGTACCCTGCTCACACTCTTTGTTAAAACAGCAGCACCAACAAACTGACACGTTCAGCACAGCCACTGTTTGCGTACAGAATATCCTACCAGACAAACTTCTGAAAATAAAAAGACGAAAGGCCCTGTGTTCTGGTTCTGTGTCACAGTGCATCATCCCAGGCTTCTCCCTCTTTTGCCTATTTGGAGAGATGCTGAGTAACACGCACAGACTGAGTAACATGCACACTCAGAGTAACACGCACATACTGAGTAACATGTACACACTGAGTAACATGCTCACACAGAGTAACATGCATACACTGAGTAACACGCACAGACTGAGTAACGTGCACACTCAGAGTAACATGCATACACTGAGTAACATGCACAGACTGAGTAACATGCACAGACTCTGTAAAACTCACATGCTCTGGCACATGCATTCTGTGACATGCACACACTTCCTGACACACGCACGCTGTATATCACACACACACTCCCTGATATGTACTCGTTCCCTTGCATGCACATGCTTCATAACACTCATGCTCCATAACACTTATACGCTCGGTAACACGCATTCACTCAAAGGCACGCACATGATTTGTAACACACGTGTCCAATAACACACACATGCTCTGTAACACACGTGTTCTGTAACACGCACACCTTCTGCAACACGCATGCCCTCCCTGACACACACATGCTGTATAACATGCAACGTTCTGTAACATGCATGCATTTTGTATCATTCATGTGCGCTCTGAGACACACATGCTCTGTAACACACACACTCCCTGACACACACACGCTCCCACGCTGCTAGGATCTGTTCACTGTGAAGCTTCAGCGCGTCGGCAGTCACCCAGAAATTGCGTCCTGCCCCCCCCCCTCCCCGCCGGTGTCCTTGTGTGGTCGGCCAAGGCCTTGGCATCTGAGGGGTGGAATTCCTCTAAGCCGGCATCCGGAGCGGAAAGTCTCTGTCGAGTTTGGATGTCTCTCGACAGCAAAAGGAATTAGATCTGCGTTCAGAGTCGCTTTACTGAATGTTACGGCCCCAAATGCCACATCTGTCCTGGAGGAGGTTCTGGTATTTATGTGAGAGAGTCCAGTTGGGGACATGGCTCTGTGTGTGGAAGGGTGCTGGCAGTGTGGCCTGTCCATCACAAGTTGTGGGGTGGGGTGGTGGACCGCCCTGTTGTTCTGCTTGCTGCCCGCCCCCCCCCATCCCCCCCAGGGAAGCCGTCTGGTTAATTACTCTGCACACACAGCAGATCCCTGCGGGAGATCGGGGGTGTGGCTGTGGCTGGGCAGAGCGAATTAGGCAGAGCTGCTATGAAAAAGGAGGCGGGGCTGTGAGGGGGCGGAGTTATGGCTATGTGGATAGGGAATTGTCTGTTATCTTGTTGTAATCGGTGTGAGGTGGGGATTGGGGAGGCTTCAGCCAAGCCAGAAATCGCGGGCGACCATTGGCTGCGGCAGCGGGCCATCTCCGAGTGGGAGCAGACTGTCAGCTCCACGCGGGACGCAGTGACAACCGCCACACAGGGACAAGACACGTGTCACTGGCTGAGAGCGCGGAGAGATTGGGGGGGCGACCCCATTACACCCAGGGCTGGCCCAGCATCAGCCTGCTCTCCCTGGGGATTGTGACATCATTCATCATAAGGACCAGAGTGTTTATGTGCCTCCTAAAAGCTAAGGGTGATCACGGGGTGATTGACTGGACGAGGTTTAATTTAATCCCGAGCTGTGCGTTCAGACAGCTGACTTAGATGATAAATGAGGGAGGTTTAAGGACATTTTAAACTTTCTCGTTATGATCCAGGATGAAAAGTGTACGTGCATCAGGTGGAAGTAAATTAATTAAAACTCACTAAGCATGGAATTGGCAGGGAAGCAGCATTCCGACACTAAAATATTACAGCACTGATACAGAGACATTCATGTTCAACACTCATTTCTGTACATAAGCACATGCGCTCAAATGGATTTTAAAGTGATGTTTAGCTTACTGTAATTAAGCACATACCCCCCCTGCCCCCAGTGATGTGATGACCTCAGTCAGGCTGTATCCGGCACATTGAGTCCGGTTTCTAAGCAACAGGTGACCCCAGGCTGTGGTAGCAGAATGGCTTTTCACAGCATCGCTTCTGAGAGTCAATTCAGCCACACATCACGGTGCAGCCTTGAAACATTCAGCATTGTCCGCGGAGCCGCAGTCATGCCGTTTACCATGAAAGAGGACAGTAATCACATCGAGACAAAGAGACAGCATCTGTGGGCCCTTTGAGAGAGAGAAAAAATAACAGACATTCCGCAGTACTGCAGAGGCTCTCCCAACATGGCACACGGCGCCGCAATAAAGCATTTCCTCATCTTCTTAGAAAATAAGCCGATTTTAAAAAGGCTGGGTGAAGGAAATAAGGTATCTGGTAGGATACAACAGCGGTGGGGAAAGTCACGGCCTGCTTCCCGAAGGCACAGGGCACGCCGTTCGACGCAGCCCGGGAATGAGAAGCTCATTAAGCCGTTATTTATCGATCTTGATTTTTACGGCAGAGAGGAGCTGCTTTGCACAGATGCCCGAGGTCACAACAAACACAGTCCCTTGAAGTCAAATAACTATAATGGAGCATTAGCTATAATGAAGCTTCTGTAAAAATGTATGCATACATGTACATAGGCATATATTTTACATACTCTTTTTTTTTTTCATACTCTTTTTTTCAGACCTGCAGACTTTGGGGAAGTCGTAATTGCAGAATTCTGGCACCAAAAAGCAGCCTGCGTCGTCTCGAGAGAGTGCCGTTCCTCAGCTCGAAGACGGCATCGTCGGCAAGGCCGATCGATACGCAGGCAGACCTCAGTCAACAGAAAGCTCTCAATCTCACAGGACGGCTCGCTGATCAATAATTCACGAGGGTTGAAGAAATTTCATAGACAAAGGGAACCTGGGTAGGGGGAGGGGCAGAAAAGCAGGTGGGGGGGCGGCAGCACGCCTGTGTCCATGTTTGCTTGACCCTCCCCCAGCCAATGAGGTTGCATTTACATTATGTGAAGTTTCACGTTGCTTCTGGTTTGATTTCGTCCATCATCTTGTTAGTTCTGGATGTAGAGAGATGCTAACGTGCTAATGTGCTAGCGTGCTAATGTGCTAACGTGCTAAGTGAACTAGACAGAGAGGGAATTATGATGTTAAGTTCAGAAGCATCTGTGTACAGTGAATTCCAGTTCATTTACTTCTTTTACTACTGAACCAGCCCCATGCTGTCAAATGATAAGGAGAGCAGCCTGCAAGGATTCCAGACATTTCGTTCAGAGAATCACAGCAGACACTCTGGGTTCTTAGTGTATGGATGCCAAACTTTTACTGTGCTGTAAAGCTTATTTTAAGCATTCATCTTCAATGAGGCCACCTTCTCCGGTAAAGCAGGTAAGCGCCTGCTGTGTACATGCAGTGCAAATGCTCACACGTGACAACATACCGTCATCATCTCTCAGCTGTGCAGAAGATCCACAAAGCATTTTTAAAATGAGCCATTTTTGGCAAGTGTATTTTGGTACCTGCAAAAAAGATTTTACCCAGCATTCTCCGCCCGAGTGAGCAGACCATGGATGGGATCGACTTAGATCTCATTGATCCTGAGCAGAGAGGAGAGGAGACGGGAGGAGAAGATATACGGTGAGGGGAAGAGAGGAGAGGAAAAGGGAAGAGGAGAGGGGAGGATAGAGGAGGAGAGAAGAGCAAAGGAAAGGAGAAGACAGGAAAGGAGAGGAGGGGGAGGAGAGGAGATGAGAGGGTCAGAAGAAAAGGAGAGAGAGGAAAGGAGAGGAGAGAGGAGGATGGAGCTACATAAAGCCCCCCATTGCCAGGTGGACCGGCCGGCACCAGCCCTAACCCCCAGCCCTGGGGAGTCGCCTTTGCAGAAGGCTGCCTCAGCACCCGAAACCAGTTAATTGACATTCAGTCGCAAAACGGATTGTTGCTGAGTGTGCGAGGGAGGCGTGGGATGCGGTGTGGGATACAAGCATGCGGGAGTAAGCACAGCGCTGCTGATAGACCCGTCAGACGCAGCGTGATGCAACATGCCAGCATGCCACCTCACAGTAGCAGCCGTGTATCAAGCATCCTGCTCCCCAGAAGGTCTTCATGCCGTCGCAGCTGATTAACTGCGCCTGCATTCTCATTAACACACGTGCTTGAAGTTACTGCTAGATAAACCATTTTAATAAAGCTTGTTGACAGATGGCAGGAAGGAGTTACATAAAGGTTGTTACGGTTAATACTGACTTACAGTACATCCGCCAGGTTCCCTGACACCAAATGGTGAGTTTTTAATTCCTCTACAATAAAACCAGAGAATAATCATCGCTTATACGATGTGAAATCCATCTCGTCGTTTGAAGCTGGACACATACTTCCATTAAAGTGCTGGTGGGTACAGGGTTGCATGTCCCCCTCTGGTGCCATAGCAACACTGCAGACACACCTGGTGAGGGACAGTGTGTCAGGGTTAGCGCCCGTCCATCCCTGCCCTTCAGGTCACTACCCTGGTTGGCCAGCAGGAATCAGTGTCCATCCCACCTTTTCACTCCCTGTCTCCCTTGTGTGCTTCCCCTGCACCCCAGACTGATGCATGGCTCAGTGGGTTGTGTGACTGGCTTAGAGACTGCATTCTCCTTGTCATTAGTTTGAAGTTAGCTAATGAGCCTCATCTGATTCTATTTATGAGTTTCTTTTCTTCAGTTGTGTATGTTTCCTTTTGAAGTTTTCCCTCCTGTGTTTTTTTAGTTTTATTTGGCACTTAGTACTACTATAATACTATACTACTGTATAGTAGTATACTATACAGTATACTATACAGTAGTATAGTAGTATACTATACAGTAGTATACTACTGTATTGCTAGTACAGTATTTCCCTGTGTTTCTTCAGTTTCTGGTCTTGTAAGTTCCTTAGTTCTGTGTTCATTAGTTAGTTACTTTACCTTTGCCTTGTTGCCCTGTGCCCTTGTTCACTGGTTGTCTTGGTCATGTCTCACTCCTGCTCCCTCATTATCTTAGTTTGGCGAGTGTATTTAAGTGTTCAGTTCCGTTTATTAACAAACCCCTCTGTCTCAGAACCACAAGTGGATTGTCACTTTCTTTCTGTCTGCACCATGCGGAACTGTGACGTGGCATCACGCAGTGAGTGCGTAAAACAGCTGAGTGAGAATGACAGGCCCGGCCCCTGTCACACAGCCGCTCTCACAAACGCCATGTGACCAGCTGAAAGAATTAAGGCTATTTGTCCAGGAAGGGAGCGTCCTTAAATGAGTGCATTAAAAGATATACAGGATCCGTACACCAGTCACAAATTTGTATCCATGTGCTGTATTATGAAAACGAGCATTTCTCACATATAGGCCAACCATAGCAAATTCTTTATACATTATAAACCATGATAGGAATATCTAACACTGAGCTTTTTTGCCCTGATTTCAGTAACCTTCAAGCAACAGTCACATTTCAGCACTAAGAGACTTTAGACCTTTGCCAAAAGATCTAAGTTTCACACGTAACATTAAGTGATTTCAGTTTTATTCTGCCATTTTCCCATCCCAAGCCCAGAGGCGGGAGGCCTGGAGGACATTCACCCGAAGAGAGACATAAACACGCACGTTTATGAAACGCGAGGAAATGACTTCAGTGCCGTTCTGCTGCCTACAGCTGTGTCTGATACTCCTGTGGGAAGTTCAGCCGAGCCCATATGCCTGACAGTAATGGAGCGACGCCGCGCCTTCGGCGTCTGGCTGCCTCCACAATGTCCGCGGGGGGCGACAGCTCTCACAATGGGGCCGGGGGAGTGCAGCCCGACGTTGGGGCTCCGTTTTCATCACACCGCGCTGCGGGCTCCGAGGCTCCTGCAGACTCCTGTACCTCTCATCTCCATTCTGGTGAAAGATGCCAAGTGCCCGACAGCACAAGGCTAGCGACACAAAGCTGGAAACCCCAAAATTATTTACGCCACAAGGAATCTCTACGTCTTTTTAATGTGTCACCAGCTCAGAATTAGCAATAACAGCACACGACAGTTAATATCAGGTGTAAAATGTAAAGCTTCTTTTGGCAAAAGTCTAAAGTCTCTTAGGGCTGAAATGTGACTATTGGTTGAAGGTCAGAGGTAGTAAAAATATGTGGGTCAGGTGTACGTACCATGGTAAAGGGCTTATCTCTGTTATGATTAGATGTGAGGATCTGGCGATCAGTCCAGCTCTTTGAAGACTCAGCACGTTACATGTACAATACACTCCTGACAAATTCATCATGTACATGAACAGACAGCACGGGGGGGGACCCCCCCCCCCCTCCCCCTTTGGAGCGTGTGATTAAGTGGCATAAATGGTAGAAGGACATGGGGCTGGATCCTTGGGGTGGATGACAGCACCGATCCTTATTAAGGCAATAAGTCTTAACGACTGAAAGGCAATAACCAGGCAATAAACCAGCGTGGCCTGAGATCTGATTAGGCTAGACCCATATCAGGCTAACAGAAACTTCAATATTCCGCAGAATCAATCACTGTAGCATTCAAACAGCAAATTCACTTCCATGCCAGGGATTGTGAAAAACAAATCCAGACGCGCTTTTCATTTTTCACATTTAATTTACCTGGTTTTATTGAATCATGTCAGGCTGCTGTATAAAAGACTCAAACGGGGTTTATAAATCGGGAACTTGAATGCTTACGTGAAGCTATTCTCACATATGGGATTCTTGGCATATTTCCGTGTTCTTAATCTGCTTTTTTCTGTACGTGAAGAACATGCGTGGCGGCTCAGTCAGCACTTCGGAGACGCGGCGGCTGTTGTGGGCTCTGCGAGTGCAGCGATGCGATGAGAACAGGGCCTGAAATTCACAGCGATTCTGAGGGGTAACATGGGAGAGAGGAAATCATCTATGAATATCAGCCAGACTTCAGTGAAACCTAAACAGGCATGCTGTGATGAACTCACTGTGAAGGTTTTTCCCCCCCAAAAAAAAGAGATTCTATACAGTTACAGAAATATATATATATATAAAAAAAATATTCACCCTGGTTGAATTTACAGGCACCATTACAGGCACCACAATGCTGATATAATCACAGAGGTATGTGCACAAAGCCATTTTCTGTTTCCCTAGCAATGTCCACTGCTGCTAATTAAGGAAGGTTCCGGAAAGCTGTCGGCGGTCCCCTGGCACCCATTGTGTGTTATTCACTTATTCCCTACAGGTGGCGGTTTCCAAGCATGTCGGAGCGTTTTCCCTGGTATCGAGGAGCCAGCGGTCCTAGAGGACACGTCTGTGCTCTGCAACCAGGAAGAAAATGCAATACTCATCATGACAAATAATTATGAGACCGATGACAGGAAAAACCAGCCATTCTTATCATTTATGGCTTTTTGTTTAAAAAAAAAAGGAAAAGGAAAAAAGGATGGATGGACGGATGGATGGAATGAAATATACTATTCCTCAGAAAATGACTAAAGGTGAGCTGGATTAACACCACCTCCCAGCATGCTATAATGTCACACCAGGTTTAACTGCCAGTGCAATCAAACAGTTTGAATTAAACCTGAGAAAATGGGTTTGTTATTTTCCTAACTTTCCTGTTGAACTTTCATAAAATGCATGCTGCAGATTCTAAAGAAAAAGAAGCATTTTTCTGAACTCGACTGACACTCCTGTTGAGATTTTAACCCGAAGTTAATATGTATTCCCTCCTTCGGTACAAGTGCCAAGTACCTGTTCACTGATAGGCCGGGGTATAACAAAGGGCCCCCTGGGCCAGCCAATCACAGCGCTGCAATGATCCAGCGACATGTGCCAGTAAAAGCAGCTCCTGTGATCACAGAGCGCCTGGCTTCCAGCTGCGAGACGGCCCTCTGAACGAGGCGCAGTGGGTGGCTGCTGCGGTATCTCACTGCAAACTGAGTCACATCGCAGCTTGCAGGGATGGCAGTTTACTTCAACGCACAAAAAAGAAAAACGCATTCTGCCAATGTATAAACACGGCCAACCGAAAAGCAATATTTCAAACATGCCCTAACACTAACCCTACACATTGTCCTCCAAGGATGAATATGGTAATTATTCATGTTTTATGGTGCATTTTAAACTGAATACAGTCTATGCCTCACACTGCTTATTTTAAGAGTCTCATATCAAAATGTCTTGAACCTATTATAAAGTAAAATAAAAGAATATATTAATAGGCACGTCCTCATCTGAAGAGTTAATAGGCGTAGAGATATAATGTGTCACATCTTACAGATGATCAAGCTGTGATGAGGACAGAAAATCGCAGCTCAGTTCCCAGATGAATCCTGTCTGGCGAGGGCCTGAATGAGGCCCCCCCGCCCGCACGGCCCCCACACCGCTGTCGCCTGCCTGGGGCTGAATAAGACAGCCTAAAACAGCTGAGTGTACGCAGCCTCGTGGCAGAGACACGGAACCCCACGTAGCCCCAGGCTGAACTCACCGGGCCTTTCCTCATTATTAACTACAGTCCCATGGATGCCGCCATGAAGATACCCCCTCCCACCTTTGATCTGAAGAGTGACGCCTCAGCTGTCGAGCCTCGTTAAGAAGTTCAGCCCTGCTGCCTCATTGGCTCCCTCATTGGCTCCCTCATTGGCTCTCTCATTGGCTCCCTCATTGGCGCGAGGCGACCAGAGAGTTTCAATCGCACTGCTGTCCTCACCCCCATGCCCCAATATCACTGCGGCGTGTGAATCCAGGGGAGCTTTCGGGCCCATGGAGACAGTCGCCGTGGCTGATTTCCCTTCCTGTGGAGCGATGCCCTCTGGATCAATAACACAGACAGATAGCATCCCCGTCCAGGGGTCTGCCGTAAATCAGCAGGACGGACAGCGGTGTCGCTCGGCGCTTGATTGCTGCTGCCTAAATAAGCATAAATAATGTTCACGGCCCTCAGAACATCCTGTGGCGGGGATCTGTTACAGCGCTGCCCATAAAGAGAGGCCGCGGCTCGGCCCCCACGCTGATAGAAGCATCACCCAACAAAACGCCCTTTGATGAAATATTGATTTCTACATTTTTTGAAAATCTAATCAAGCCTCCACATCCAGACCGCCAAGCTCAGCTAGTTCCCATGTGAAGAGCAGCTCTCAGCCATTATTCACAGGTCTTTTTATTTTAGGGGGAAGCAGACGGCAGGGCCAGGCTGCCATGGCTAAAGCTTGTTTTTGTATATTGTCTGTTTAAGATAAAAGAATAAAGTGCCAAAATGTTACAGTAAAATCACCAAGGCTTTATAAAAGGACATGTCATCCATCCATCCACCCACCCCTGCATCATTTTTCTAAAACTACTGATCTAGTAGAGGGTCTCACACACGCGCACACACACACACACACACACACACACACACGCACACACAGACGCACACACACACTGCGGTTCCTCCTTATGGCCTCAATCATTGTCCCTCATTCAAGCACATTAAACCATTTCCCGAACAGAGGAAATGTGAGCGGCAGGAATTCAGGCAACTCAATTTAACATCATTACAGCTGCCAGGATAGATAAGCTGCTCTGTCTCCAGCCCTGTGCCGTGCTGATTGTTCGCTGGACACAATCTACTCTAATTGCCTATGAAAGCATATTGAAAAAAGCTCAAGTTTGATAGTAAAGAGCAGCACAGCCAGATACCTTCATGCGACCGCAGCGTGTCCTGAGTGTCACAGCCACAAGACTGAATGCGCCACTGCAATGTTATTTTGCATCTTTCGGTTTTCATACCCAGATATATTAATAGCGATGACGCTTCCTTACTCCCTGTGGGACACTTCGTTTTGCCCACCTAGTCTTGCTCTTCAAGGCACACACGCTTGGCAGCGAAGGGCAGCCGCCTGCAGCAGTGCCCATGGAGCTCGGGGTTAAAGGCCTTGCCCGAGGACCCAGAGACATGTGACTATTCTGCCACGGCTGGGCTCAAACCAGCGACCTTCCGATCATCGGAATCAGCCAGGAATCAGCTGGCAGGAAGCTGACAGGGAATAAGGCACACAGCAGTGGGATTACCCGATGTCATTGGGGCAGGTCTTGGCTGCGTTCACCAGGGACAAGTTATTGGATGTACATTCAAAGAAAGGAAAGAAAAATAGGGTCTAATCTACACAACAAAAACCACGTTTCCCTGCAGGAGACTTTCTGGACACAGCCAGAAGTCCTTGGGCTCAGAGAACATATTACATTTTCATTAAAGGTCTGAAAAGGAGGGGTGACATATGACAGATTAAGCAGAGGGACTCTTTGTGTGGCGCGATATTAAGCCGGCTGATGCGTGAGCCGCCTGCATCGCGGCTGAGCGCCTTTTTCCACGGGCTGCGGCAAGCGGCACGAGATTTGTGCTAATATCACGAAACGGCATCTTTCCTGAGCTTGCCGATCCGCCCCCCCCACAAGACGCGCCTGGCTGCTTCAGAAGCGACTGTCACTCCCCCCAGCACAGAAGCACGCAGGGTACCTGTAATTGGAGGAGTACTACAGTGTTCACTGCATGCACCTGGGTACTGTGTTCACTGCAGGCACCTGGGTACTGTGTTCACTGCAGCTAACTGGAGCGTTACGGGTGCCTGACAGCCCTGCAGGAGGTACTAATGCACCGAGCAGCTAAGAAAGCACAGCTGCCAGAGGCCGAGGTCCCCTGCGGGTGACGGGTGACAAAGGGCTCTGTGTGGGTCCCTTTTCCCCTGACACACCTGGCAGCGTCACAGAGGACGCTGAACTGCAACCTGACAGATGCCGCAGCCCAGAGGCATTCTATGGCTTTTCTAACAGCCATATTAAAAAGAAGCTCTAGAACAGCGGTTCCCAAACTGGGATGCGCAGTCTGACCACCAGGGTTGCGCGAGAGAATGTTTGTAATGGCGGAAAAAAAAAAATATTTTATTATTTTTATGTATTTATCTTGGGTAAACTTAACATGCCATATTTTTAAGAGAAAAGAAATTCACTGAGAGAAAATATGTGTATTTAGTTATTGTAGTTGGAAAATGTGGAGTTTAATCGAAGGGGTGCTTGAATGGTGTCAAATATTAGAAAGGGGTGCACACAGCAAAAAGTTTGGGAACCACTGCTCTAGAAGATACTAAGGCAAAGGAGCTGTATCCGAATGATTAAACTCATCATGTTTACTAGGCCTACAGAAATATACTGTGCATCTGTTGGCATGTTCCAAACTAAATGTCATTTACTTACAATGACAATAAAGCATCTATCTATCTATCTATCTATAGAAAACAAACCAAATTTGCAGGTGGTTCTTTCATCCATTTACGAGTTACCTTCCTTGTACTTTTTAATTTCCTTAAAAGGAAATCCAGATACAGAATTAATTAAAGCACAACGGTAATCCGAGCATATGCCCGGCACATAGCCAGAAATTCTCTTCTAGAGAGGGCGGCAATATTACCGGTAGATTCGCCAAATGAGGGGCGGGGGGAATCCTTTATTTTATCTCCTACTGGGTACGTATTCCCAGGGAAGGGGGGGGGGGGTGGTTCAAACCCCTAATTTAACTACGTGCGTGGCGTTAGATACGTCTTTATATTAGTGTTTGGTCACATGGTTTATTCTTAAACTTGCGTATTTGTGAAACAAGCAGCTCGTACTACTACGGTAATGATTTTATGCCCCTTTAATACACTTGTTTGCAAAGGAAATTAGCATCACATTTTGAACTGCGACAGGTGTAATAATGGCGGATAATTAATAAAAAGCCAACTTTCCGTGTCAGTTTGATAGAAGTCATTAGAGTGAGGAAGACGGCCAGCCGTAGCGCTTCATCCCCGCTGCACTCTTGGACGTGCGTGCGGTGACAGCTCCACCTGCGCCAGGTGCCCCAGCCTTGCACCCATCCAACCACATATTCTTTGAAAGGTGTTTCGTATCATAATAACACACATATAGCCAGAGGAACTGTACTTTTTGGGGACGTGCAGATGAAAAGCTGACCTGGGGAGGGGCTGAGCTTTGTGCCTCCGCGGCGGGGTGAGGCTGCCGGCTGAATGGCCCTTTGTCCGGTACCGGGAGGAGGATCCGGCGGCGTACTTCAGAGGCTCCGGCTTTTATCTCGCTTTATATCCAGAGTGCATGTCACTTTACCCTGTAAGATCTCCTTTGTAGCCACTTTGAAAGTGACACTACCCCGCCGGAGAGTGTTATGGCAGTTTGCAGTAAAGGCTATAAGACAAAGTAGGTATTTCCTAGGTAGACTTTAGTGTAGTGACTCTGCTTTAGATCCTTACCCGTGATCATCCACTGCCTTTTTGCACATTTCTTCATCACTGCCCTAAAATCAGCTCCCATGAACTAACACCCGTGAGTTTTATTTTCGATTCAGCTTAACCGACCGGCTTTGTCATTGCTATCTTGTGATCTGATTTAGTGTTTCGGGGATTTAATCCGTCAGTGTTTTCATGATGTTTTGCCGTGACATCGCTTTGTAAATGCGGCTTGTGATTAAGTGCCGTGTTTTTTTAAGCGCCCGCAGTAACTGTTCCCCAGAGGGCTGGAATGATGATGGTGGATATGGGGTCATTATACGGCCCATAAATCCTCCCCATTTCACGGCACTGGTGTCACTTTCATCAATCCCGCCCTGTGTGTGGAGGAAAGAGGTTAGTGATTTTACTTAAACAACCGCTGCTTGGGGAAGATGGACCTCATCATTTGCCTCCCCCACTGCTGGAGAACTGAATGGAGTCGCATGCAAATATGCACTGGCAATACTGGGCCACTCCGAAACCTTCACCTTTGGAAAGAAATGCCAATCAATTAACGTATCGTAGGTGTATGCAGTGAATAGACCGATAAGTATTTATCATTATTCCGTTATAGTTGTGTAGCAGGAATATAAGTCCAACATGATATGAAAGGTGAATACCGAGGCTGTCGGCCGATCTGATGCCTCCCTGCTGCGCGGCTTCCGACATGCGGGGACAGCACGCGCTTTCACGGGGACTTTTATTTCCCGTGAATTTTCTCTTAATCATGACCTCTGTTGTAGACCTACTATTTGTACGTTGTTTTGGATATTAAAGATGATGGATTTATCCTTGTAATTCAGTTTGATTCAAATTTTAAAAAGTAAAGATATTTGGGAAAATTGCCTTTGGACAGAAATTTAGTCAAATTGTCATGGTTTTGCATAATAAGTACAAGCAGGCGTGTAGTCAGAGATGAATGTGTGGGGGGTTGAGTCTTTTTGGGGGGGGGGGGCAAACTATACATTTCTTAAGACAATAGATACATATTTAGCAGGCAAAGCCCCCCTCCCCCCTAAAATAGGCCTAAAATGACCCCGAGTACAAGTAAACAAAAAGTAGTTGCTTATACAATAGAGCTAGGACAAGGAGTATGCAAATTGATCAAATGATCTTGTTGTATTTGTATTTATTTTTTCAGAAACAAGCTGTGAGCTCTAGACCACGTAGGAATCAGGTAGAACATAGCTGGGTATGTTTTCAGTATTATTATTTTTTAACGATCTTTTAGTAATCAGAGTAGATTGATGTTGCTAGCATGTTTTAATTAACAATCTCAATTACAGACCCTATAATATTGGTCATGCTGTTCTTGGGTACAGTAGCCATTACAGATGTGGTGATCAGCCATGCTCATCGCCATGGAGATGGAGCGAAAGCACTCTTTCTGTCTCGTTATAACAACAATACTTGTTAAATTGGACTTTTGAAGTCTTGAAAAGCTGTGGTGCCCCGGGGAGACTCTGGTCCTGCTTTCTCAGCTGTTACTTTGGGTAACAGCCTCTGCTAAATAAATAATTGCAGTTGTTTCAGTAAAGCAGCCCTTTCCATTTTCAAAAGTGTCAATATTACAGCTATAATCTAGATATGCAGGAGAGTAGGGCGAATTATATTCTTATCAAAATTCAACCATATGTGGATATCACTCATCCTAAAGCATCGTTTACTCTATGCACGTATATCTGTGTTTACAAGGTCACTGCACCTCTTTTCCATTTTTGCCCGCATTTAGTCCAGTGGCCACAGAAGCTGACAAACTCCATTGCCGTATGTGGTAGAGAAGATGGCCCGGCCCGTCTGGAAAGTTGCCGGCCCTTCTCTCTCTCTCTCACTCTCTCTCTCACTCTCTCTCCGTGTCTCTCCCCGTATCCTAGCATTCCGGTAATCCCCGTTTTGAAAAAGCTCTGACCTGGGTAGGCGGGGGGGGGGGCACTCTGAACCTGTCACACCATACCAGTGCGGCCAAGCAAAGCAGCCACCTGCAGAGGGGGACACGAGGTGTGAGAACTTCAGAGGAAAGTTCTCTCCGTTTATCCAGAGGGTCAGAACTGGGTCAGAGCTTTCAGAGGTAGCCCACTGAACTTAAGAACCACCTGAAAAACTTCTCAACGAGCTGTGGATCTTCCCAGAGGGACACAATGAGCACCAATGCATCGGCAGTACAAGCCTACTACGATTACGCAGACTGGTATGACAATGTGGAGCCTACTAAACCAGCCACAGAGTAAGTGTCCCGTTTCATCTTTGTCTGACAAACTGTTATCAAATGTCTGTCCTTCAGTTTTTTCTTTTTTTCCTGAAGTGTCTTTTATGAAGTGTATGTTTTGAGTTACCAAAAAAGAACTTGTTTCAGTATTACAATGGCAGAGATGTTTTGTCCCCACTCTGTAAGTTATTGTAAAACGACGTTAAATGTTTTAGCTGACAGAAACAACTGTTAGTGTGTTTTAATGGGCCTTTTAAATGATGAGATGAAAGATTTATCAGAGCTCTTGTCCGGGTGTTTCGGGTCATGGGTTTGCTTGGGTTGTATGTTGGGTAGCGATACTTCAAGATGTGTTCAGATACATAGTGGTACAGTTACGATTCATACATCTATTGTTCAAATTCAATGTCTCTCTGCATTGAAAAAATACTTTTGCGAGTCATATTGACTATAACCTCACAGTCACAATGAATCAATACTTTTATAATCAGAAAAAGCAGAATGAGTAAGAGAGGGTGTAAGCAGTATTCGTTTGGGCCCTGAAAGCAGCAGGCGGGGGTTTTGCCAGTACCTGATATATTTTCCTGCCGCAGGAATGACGCCAGGGGGATATGATGTCGCTTTTCTACTGTTGCTGTGCAACAGATGCTGGGAAAAGGTGTTCATAGTGTCCTGGGACGCCCCGTGCTTGGGGGTATCTCATTGTCTCTGTCCTACAGAAGACGTCTTGGTTTTTATAAACATGCTGAGGTCACCCATTCCTCCTGTTTCATTAATTTGGGGCACAATATGTCTGCCCTGTTAAGACACGCTATGTCTACTGGATGGCTCCAGTTCCCAGTTAAGCCACATCAGCCTGCCTCCATCTCCCTGCCTGCTTTGCATAGATGAGCTCTGGCTCTGTGATAATCTGCCGTGCGAACGGAATTTGTCTGGGGGGATTGTACAGAGATGTGGGGATAAGTGAGCTCAGCGCTGACCGTGACGATTGCCGTCTCTTCCATGACACTTCCAGGGTTATCGTCCCATGTGACCCCACTGCCGATGACTGGCTGTTCCACACATCCATCGCAGTCATATCTGTGAGTCTTTCACAGGAAAATGGACATGCCCACCTTGGTACCCTCTACCCGCTTTGGGTGTAAAGCTGTACCAGAGGGCTTTGGGGAGATGGGTTATTCTTTTGTTCATTGTTTTGGTATTAATTCATTTATTGAGTTTAAAAAACCTTAGTATGATCTTGTTGCATAAAGAGATTTTATTAGAGATTTTTAGTATTTCTATTACTGATTTTAGTAATTGCATGTAAATCATTGATATTAAATCAAGATATGTCATTTAACTTTTAGACCTTTACATTATTGTTTAGATATGTTTGAAGAATGTATGTACTAAAATAGAATACTTGGCAAATGTCTTGGCAACTTCTGACCCTTAAGCTCTGCTGTTTTTTAGCCTCAGTGATTTTTGTTTGACAAACTACCTGATTGGTCCAGAAAAATGGGTGTGATCAGCTTTGGCCCATTTTCTCCGAGCTCTCATTGGTCACTCTAGCTGGGCGTCCTGCAGGGTTCCCGCTGCCCCCTCCCTGCTGGCGCCTCGCGCACTGAAACCCGGGAGGGAGATTAATGGCTGCAGGGCGGGACCCTGACCCTGACTGCGGGGTGGTCTGCAACAATAAAGCAGACGTCTTCTTTTTTGCTAGTGTATAGTCATGCTGATATTGGCTGCAGTGACCAGATGGAAACGGCGGCATGAAGGATTCGGGATGGGCGTCGCCGGGTTACTCAGGTGACAGTGATGCCCCCGTTTCTGCATTTCCACTTGTGGCTTGCAGGAGATGTCGGGTTTCATGCTATTGAACCCCCTCCCCTTGCATCAGTGTTTGACTTGGCACAACAGCGTCAAAATCATGCAGTAGCCTGTCCATCATAACACCAGCAGTATCTCTTCAGCGTTACCGGCCGTCAGTGAAGGAAATGTCTCAGCCAGCCGCTAAAGCCTGCGTTCCCTCCCCCCCCAGTCCAGTGAACTTCCTGGAGCAGACGCGGCATCGGGGGCTGACCGTGGCCGTGTTCGGAGGGATCTTCTGCAAGCTGTGTATGCTTCTGCTGGCACAAGCCCCCCTGCCCTTCTCCAAGAGCCAGGAAAACAAAGGTGAGAGTGACGCTTGGCTCTCGCTCAAAGCTCTGCGGGAAGCACACGGCTGTGTAATCGCGGTATTCCATTCCGGAAGATTCCGATCGCCTTGACTAAGAGTGAGTCACCCTGTGGCGAAGTTTTTTTTTTTTCCAAGCTGAGGTAATGGGGCAGAGTCAGAGTTGGGTCAATGCGATGCAAGGCACAGTTTTGTCCTCCTTTAAAGGAGAACTTTATTGAAAACAAGTTGCTTTCACACTGATGTATTCTCACTGACATTTCTCATCTTTCCTCCAAGGCAGCCTCTAACAAATGAAGGTATCCCTTTTAAAATCACTCCGTCATTCTTTACATTGCATTTCATTAACTGCTCTTGAACCCGCTTCCTCCTATCTGCTGGATTTTTGCTCCCGATGTCTTTTGCCATTTTGCTTTTGCTTCACGTTTACATCGTCCATCCTTCCTTCTGCCCGCAGAGAGATGTGCTGCATTATAGCATGTGCTGTTGGTGAGCCTGTGCCATTTCCTGCAGAGTACTGGAAGATCCTGGGTCTCTTCTACTACCCTGCCCTGTACTTCCCCCTGCTCGCCTGCGGGGGGCTGCGCAGTCAGGTGGGCTATGCGCTGGGCAGCCTCCTCTCCTGGACGCACCTCGGAGTCCTCGTCTGGCAGAAGGTTGACTGTCCGCGGACCCCCGAGGTAACGGGAGGGGTGTGGTTCAAAACCCAAGCGGCGATGTGTTTATCTGGGTTAGCAGAGCGGCCTCATGCTAACCACAAGCAGCACGATGATCAGCTCGCGCGCAATAAAGAGAATCTGAGTGTGCAGAGGAGTTTGTGCCTCAACATATCACCACTTGCCCAACTGTGCAAGATATTTTATACACGAATGAATAAATGTTACATTTATATAGTGGTTTTCAAGGCATGTAAAGTGCTTTACAGAACCAATGGGGAGCCATTTCAACCACCCCTGTGTAGCCCCCCACCTGGATGAGGCAACGGCAGCCATTCTGCCCCAGTACACTCGGCACACTGCAGCTAAGGTGGGGAAGGGGCAGGAGGGACTTTCCCCAGTTAGATATAGGGGATGATTAGGAGGCCAGGCGTGAAACGGCCATAGTGGGTAGATTCCACCTGGACATCGGGGTGCCAGCCCTAGTGTGTCATCAAGGTTTTAATGTTGATCTGTTGGGGAATGACTGAGACAAGGAGGCATCATGCATCAGCAGTTTGTACAGAGCTGGGGTCAGATATGGTAGCGCCTCCCGCTGGTCATTTATCTTCAGTGTATTCATCTGATGAGTGTGTGAGGCGGAGCAGGGCCATCTGGTGGGGGGAGCAGACTTGGGGGGTCCAGAAGACCCCCAGATAAAGTGGTGCTTCACCTGACGCAAGACCTGCTCTGGCCTCTGGTCTCCCCTCTGGTCTGGGGCAGAAGATCAAAAATGAATGGGGCGGACATATTTTATTTTACGAACCTTTTAATTCAGGGGCCAGAGGGAATGTGTCATTTTTAACAGATGGCTTCGGCTCTCTTCGGCAACCAGGTGTCCTAATGGTTGTTACGTTTGTTTACAGCGAGTTGAGATGTGATCCCTGTGATCTCAACTCAGTCTCTGCTTCTGTATAGTCGTGAGGGGGGGGGCGGAAATCCTCTGGGAGATCTCCCAACTGGGACACCCTCTCCACTTCTCTGCTTGTAGATCTACGCCTATTACTCCCTGTTAGCAAGCCTGCCCCTGATGGCCTGCCTGGCCTTTCTCAGTCTGCTCTACCCGCGGCTGCTGTTCAAGGCGCTGAGAAGCAGCTGGGAGGTCAGCGTGTCTCAGGTGAGTGACCCCTGGGGTGGCTGCAGGGAGGGGTGGGCAGGGTCCCACGCATACAGAGGCTGTGGGAATTCACATGTGCTTCAAATTAAGGACTAATTAAAGGCAAGATTTAAATGAGCAGCATGAAACCCAGAAGGGAAATTTGAGGTGATGAAATTTTATTAACCAGTAATAGCTAAAGTATGACAAATGCCAATTCTGGTTTGAAAGCTTGTAAAGAGCTGTTGTGATTGTACATGTCATATTTTAATATTACTGCCATGCATTTTACTGTCAAATCCATTAATCAATGGCAACCACTCCATTGTCTCTTCTACTAGAGATTAAGTATACAATCATATAAAATTAGAAGCATTACAAGTGGAAACAGGGATTTGAGAATTCAGCATTTACTTACAGAAACGCCCTCATTGTCAAACAAGTCCTACTTCCAGTGAGACCAATCAGAGCTGCAATTCCAATAAAATCCCACAACATGCCAGAGGCCTAATCATCGTAAGCCGCTTTCGTTTAATTGGCTTGCATAATGTTTTTGAACCGATTATGGGGATGTTGTCATTTCCCACAGTGAGGACACAATGCGCTGTGTGTTTGGCGGTAATCTTTAGCAAAAGCCTCACCCTGCAGTGGACAGAGATCACACGTGTACAACCTGTGAGCAAAAACTGCATGTGATCTTAAAAATCAAGAATGCTGACATAGAAATCAAGGACAAGGACAAGAGCAACAGGCATAATTCATAAATGCAAGTCCTAAAGATAGTCAATGTTACTCTATGGCCAATGAGGGAAACAGGAAATTATGAAATTGCATTAAAGGATACAAATGGAACAAGGATACTTAAACTCTCATTTGTATATCAATGACGGACTCATGTGTGGTGTATGTTACGCTATCTTTTCCTCTCAAGTTGTTCACCATTATTCATTTTGGTCATTTCTAGGACCCCGACAGCAGCTACTACAAAGATTACGTTAAAGAAATCCTGCAGAAGAGATCTACACCAGACGACAGGTCGGGAACTGCATCCGAAAATGAGCATCAATATTTAATTATGCTTGGTCGTATTGCTGAAGTGCACAGTGGCAGTTATGGGCTGATATATTAAACCCTGATATTTTCTCTGGCCTTAAGGCGGTTAGTTGGTTCACTATATTGCTTTATTGGAAGCTGGGGCGAGGTGAGTGTTGTGTACTTAACAACTAAGATCCGATTTTACTCTCTGCTCTGGTTCGAGTCGGAAATCAGTTGTCGAAAGCGTTCTTGTTAATTTATTTCTTGTTAATTTCTCACTGTTGAGTAATGGCAGACTTCTATACCCCATTTGTCTGCTGAGTTTCAGTACCGAGGCTGTTAAGGGGAGCCTCTGTCTTTCCCGGCGGATGTACCTGTATCACGGCAGATAGCCGGCAGGCGGCCCCGCAGCCTCTGTACCCTCTTCGAAGTCGGATCTAAAGCTCATCTGTATGACAGGTGCTGCGTTTCAGGCATCTCGGCGTGCAGAATGGCAGCCTGGAGATTTTTTTTCGGTGTTTCTGTGCATGGAGGCTGCAGGTGGCAGAGACTCGCATCCTTAGCTTTCATTCATCAGCACATGACTGGGTTGAGAATGTCGAGTTGCTGTATTCGGCCTGTTAAACATCTGATATTTATTAAATCTGTTCGTATCCTTAGCTCTTCCAGCGCAACCAAGACTAAGCTGCCCGAGAGGATATTTGGTGCCTTAAAGTCGTATATCTCCAGCCCGGAGAAAGGTAGCCCCCCCCCCCCCACGCTCCTACAGGCTGTCCTGCTAACTTCATATATCGCTTAACAGCTGACTGTGTATCCATGTCTTCCTCAGCCTTCCGGCTCCCTCTGAAGCTGACCATCTCAGCGACGGTCTCCTGCATCGCAGTCTATCAGGTGCATTGTGAAGAATTTCCCTACCTGGTCCCCGCATTAGTTCCAAAAATCATGTTTAAATTGTTGCATAGTAAAGATTTTACAGTAAAATCGTGATCGATGGATATAAGCACTTCAGCACTTATTTCTTTAGTACATAGATGCATATTTTATGTATTAATGTTTATATACACCGGAACCTTGGAACTCGACCAACTCTGACGTGGAACGAGTCTGACGACTTTTTCAACTTGTACTTTTTTTGTGCTTTATTTACAGTATGTTTAGTGATACAGTAATTATGGTCCCTAAGAAAGTTTGCAGTGATGGCAGCAAACCAAAGAGGAAAGTAGTGAGACATGTGTATTCGCTCGCAGACCAAGGTTCCAAGGTTCCACTGTAAGAGTGGAATGTTTTCTATATCACTTAATTGTCATTAATTAGAGTTTCATTATCTCACCCATAGGTGGCGCTGTTACTCGTGACTGCAGTGGTACCCACGCTTCAGAAGGTCCGCGCTGGAGTCAATGAAGAGGTCGCCTATCTTCTGGCTGGCTTCAATGTCATTCTGTCCCAGGATCGAACAGAGGTGGTCCAAATCGTGGTTCACTACATGTGGTGTGTGGAAGGTATGCAGCTTGGACACGTGGGGGCGACCTTTGCGCTCCAAAACCAGGATCTTGTTCTGTAAATCTCCTCAAAAAAAGAAAAACCCTGAAATAGTCCAGACTGTGTCTCCTGATTATGGCTGACGGCAGCTTTGCTCTCTCCCCACTAGCTTATCCAAGTGGGGATTCCGGTACGTTCTTTATGTAACCGCTGAAATTTGTTGTCACGTCTCATTAGCTGAGACAGGTATTCCGAGGTACCTGTGCGAGGGGACCCTAGTTGGGAGGGGAAATGAAAGTTCCGTGTGCCGCCTGACTGTCACACTGATCTAAGAGGTAGCTGCAGCAGCCCAGAAGCTGGTTTAAGCGACTGTGATGTCAGAGACGCAAGAACCCCCCGGGCGTCGCTCCCCTGCACACCTCGCTGTTACGTAAGAGTGGAGGATGAGCCCCCTGCCCCTTGTCATTTTCTGTGCCCGCACCTGTTCCTGCAGTGTGTTACCTCTCGGCGATGACTCTCTCCTGCCTGGCCACCCTGGTGATGCTGGCGAGATCCATGGTCCTGCACAGGTAGGCACATCCGAGCCCATCTGACCCAAACTGTGCCCACGTGGGGGGCGGAGCCACACAGAAGGGCTCAGGTGGAGATAATCAGGCTGCCCCCTGTAGTCTTGGGCTATTATTTTCTATTTAGCATTTATATGTCTGAAAAACTTTAATAAAACGGTAAAAAAAATGCATGATGTCATCTGGTATGTTACATTAGTAGTCTGTACACAGTGCCTTATGTGATGGTGATGGTGAAATTTTGCAATGTTATTGGCTGATGTGTCATATTGCATTTTATTTATTTACCTTCTGCTTTTATCCAAAGCAACTTATGGTAGAGGGAAGGGTTGCAATTTATGTGTGCTCCCTGGGATTGGATATTGTAATGCCGTTGGTTTTTGGCTGAGACATGTCATATGGTGTGGATTTTCAAGTCACATTTCTGATGTCTTTGTGTCACTTCTTGATATGAAGCTGACCTGCAGGATGGTAATTAGCAGAGCTGAGTCTTGTGCAGGGTCTAGACTACAACCTTCTAGTGACATATTGCGACAGACTAGGCACACCAAAGTAACTTGCCATTATATGCTGTTGGTTTTTCTTTTAAGAATATTAATCATCATATATCACGTGAAACACCAGGACGGAGTGAGGAATGATGTGTGTAATCAATAGGAACTGGATTCGATTAGCAGAATTTGAATCATATTTGGAATTGATAAAATACAAACATAACCTGACCCTATGGGGAGGGGTGCGTGTGGCGGGGGGTTATGACCAAACCATTTATCTGGAAATACAGGTATGGAGAAACAAGTCCTACTTGAATGTGTCGCATTGCATGTCGGATTAAGTGGTGCAGTTTGCACTGGTTCTCCTAAAATTTCCAGTAAGCAGTGCGAGTGTAACTAGTGCTAAAGGGTTAGTCTGGAGCCCTGTGGCGGCTCCTGTTTTCTGCATGTTTTTCCCAGTTCATCCCTGGGCACCAGCCGGCCGACTCATTTAAGATCTAGGAAGCCTAAAAGCAACTGTGTGTTTTATTGATGGCCGTGATGCAGCGATGCCGGCGTACTGTCCCGCAGCCGGGCTGCACCCCACGCTCGGGCACACGCTCGGGCACACGCTCGGGCACACGCGCACGCATACTCGGGCACGCACACACAGTAATGGGATTCCCATCTGCTTTTAGGCAGACTGAGGCTATGCAGGCTTGCAGTTAATATTAGCAAAATTAAATCCCTGTGATGGTCTAATTGCAGAAATAACTCTAACTTGGGGCATAAACGGCAATTAGAAAATGGAAGCGAGGGGATTATACGCAGTGAAAGGCAGATGCCATACAATGTAGTGACAGCCCCGCGGGCCCTTACTGGGGTATGGAAGGTACAGTGACAGTCCAGTAGTTCCTAACTGATGTCTGCCTTTTGCTCAGGTCCAACCTCAGAGGGCTGTATAGGGGCAACGTCCACAATGTTCTCAGTCGCAAGAGAACAGCCCGCCCATCACGACAAGCCCTGGTCTGCTGGATGGGCTTCACCTCATACCAAGCTGCCTTCGTCTGCCTTGGTAACTCCCATCTTTCACGGCATGTTTTTATTTTCCAAAGAAACTTGTCTAGAAGAATATATGTGCAGGGGGCACTGTGGTGAGCGCTGTGTTGGGCATGGTGAGTATATGCTAATGGAGAGTTCCCAGTTATCCCAGTTGATCCCTGAGTCCAGGCCAGTGCTCTGCTGGCTCATGCGATCTCAGGGTTGCCCGTGATCTTCGGCAGGAAAATGCAGTTAAATTTTGCCCCTAAGATGTTGGTCACAGTCGGCCTTTTCTCTGCAGGTATGGTCATCCAGACGCTGGTTTTCTTCATCTGCTTCCTGTTCGCCGTGTTCCTGGTCCTCATTCCCATCCTGTATGGACGGAACTTCGTGTTCTTCCGTATCCTCCGGAACATGTGGTGAGGACGACTCGTCGCCCAGGCCTCCATGCCATTTCAGCTGACCCCTGGGTCACTGAGGAACACCCTCAGCGCGGACCCCTTTATCTGGGGCCTCCCTTCAGTGATCTCCCCCCCCCCTTTTGCAACGTCGCTTTGGTGTATTTTCACACTTCCATAGCCTGTCTTGATGTAGTTCATGTGAGTTTACACTAGTGGCTGGCACAGATACATGCACCCATATAGCCAGTGTTATTCTGTGGTACCTTTTTACATTTTCATTACACAAACGGGATTAATCAACATGCTAGTTGCTAATGGATGATGCATCTACATGCAACGCAGAGGTTTTGTCCTCCCTTGTCCTATCAGTAGCACTGATCAGCCGAACCCTAACCCCCATCACCACAGGCCCCTCTGGACGACGCTGCTCCTGATCACGGTTCTTCAGCATGCAGCCTCCAAGTTTGCCTTCCTTAAGAATGATGTGGGATCGAGAGAACTGGCCAACAGGTAGTGGTTCTGTGGTTCCCCTTACAGTGCCTCATAGAACCATGCGCGTTCTCTCCAGTAACCAGTAGGGAAATGCGTGAATGCTCACCCCCTTTAACAGGAGCGGCCTTTTCCTGATGGCCTACCTACTCTTCCCTGTCAACGTTCTGCTGGGGGTAGTCCTGGGGGTGTGGAGAATCGTAATCACGGGCCTCTTCAACATCGTGCACCTGTGTCGCATGGACATCAGCCTGCTCAGCCGGGGAATGGAGGCCTTTGACCCAGGTGGGTGGGGCCATGGGTGGCCTTCAAAGTGGATACCGACAGTCGTCATAGCAACAGCTTTCAGTCACTGCCAGTCACTGCGGCATCAGCATTCAGTTACTCGTCCCCCACCTGACAAGGAGGTGTCGAGCACTGCACTCTATCTCTTGGAAATGCAGCACCATGCATATCAGCCGGATGTGAATCTCATTACAGCGACGCATTTTTTTTTCTTTTTTTTTTTGCTGTATTGTCTACACCAGATCATGCAAATTCCCAGCCATGAAATTACGGTATTAAAATAGCAGGCAATTTGTGCTAATGGACGTCTTTTAAAAATGATGCGCAATTTTCTGTCAGTAAGTAGACGGATGTGGACCGGGAATCTGCATGGGGTGAAGCGCTGGCGAAGCGCTCGTGTTATTGCGTGGGATGAAAGCGGCACTGGCGGATCGCCGAGCGGAGAGCCCGGGTGACGGGCTGCGCTGAACCTTTCGTTTGTGCAAAAGCGTTACCTACCTGCTGGTACTTTCAGACTCCCAGTCAGTGTGTCACCCCCCACCCCCCCAGGATACTGCTGCTATTCCTATTACCTGATGATGGAGGCGAGCCAGTCACACCCAGTGATGAAGGCTTTCTGTGGCCTGCTCCTGTGCTCCGCGCTGGGGGGGGCCATTCCCGGCCTGCAGCTGCGTGATGCAGAGGAAGGTGGGTCCCGGGGGGCTTTGTCCCATTTAGCCTGTGGAGGTCGCTTGCTTTCAGCAGGCCAGACGCCCCCACCTTGCATGCCGTCTCCCTGCCCCTCAGCCGCGCTCCGATTGGCCAATCTTTATTGCCACCTGTGTGTTCTGCACAGTGACGCTGTCATGCTCCTTCTACACCAAAGCACCTCTGGTACTGGCATTAGTTAGGTGGACAGTTTGTGTGTGACCACATGGTTAAATCGTGCGGGGGGGGGGGGGCGGGGCGGTGGTGATAGATGGCAACTGCCTGGACCACTGCACTCCATCTTAATGAATGTTCTACTTAAGATCTACAAAGTTGGGAAAGTGGGGTTTGGGGTAGGATACCTGTTCTGAGATACTGAGATTATCTAACATTTTAAGTTCTTAATAAATCTTTCATTATTCCTTATATCAAATGATTTCCAAAAAATAAGTCCGGAGACTTGTTCACAAGAAACTTTAAAAACAATCTTGTTTGTTTAATGCTTATGTGAAGCCCTGGGCTAATTATTTTAAGAACATTTAAATTGCGCTACTGCCTTTTGCGCGGAAGTGTCCTTTAATGAGGTTCTCAGCCGTGTGTCTGCAGCCGTTTTTTGCATGTGTGAGTCCTGAATCCCTGCGCTGTCTTCTGCCCGGGGTCCCGTTGGCTTTCAGGAGTCCGGCTGGTCCAGAAGGAGAAGAAGCCGACGCTCAAGTCCAGTGCCAGGAGGGCTCAGGCACGGTGGCTGCTCCTCTACACCCTGGTGAACAACCCCGCTTTGGCGGCCTCCAGGAAACACTTTGGGTGCCAGAGCTCGGAGAGCTTCCTGAACGGGACGCTTACCCGCGCGACCAAGGAGGGCGGTGACAATGGAGCCGGAAGGGGAGCAAGTGCGCGTGGGCTTGCGGTGTGATTTAATATGCAGCATATCTGTTCGGTGCGTGAAATTCTCGCTGGTTGCTGGGGTCTCTCTTTTTCACGATGTTCACGTACAGTCCAGTAATGGCACTGTTGATTGTACTGTTATTAAACACTGTAATCGTTGTTTTTCTGAGTAACAAATATAGATATTTTTTCAAGAAACACGGTTTTGTATGAGCGAAGAAAGCCATTGTTCGCGCGCCCCTAAGTATCCTAATTTCATTTTTTTTTTAACAGGCTAGGCGAAGTCCACGGAACAGTTTGATTTAAATTAATATTTTTCGTCTTGTGTTAGAGCTAATTTATCTTGTTTTGATATTTATCACTTTGTTCTTTTGCGTTGGGTTATCTAGATGAGACTTCAATGGGCTGCCCTTGAATGTATATGTATTAAAGATTAATGCATCTAGTTAATATTAATGTGTTTTGGGAAATCATATAGGCCTAACAACTCAAACGTCCTGCTCCGAACAATAAATTAAATTAAGCAATAACTTGGAAATGTTACGATAGACGAAAATGATTTTAAACTGGGTAAACGGGCAATTTCTTACATATACTGATGATTGGTATACATACTCCTGATATCCGTCTCATTGTGTGCACGAATGTATATGCAGGGTATTGCTAATACTTTGAAACTTGAATGGTAAAAACGGTATTTAATGTATGTGAAGCGTTTGGCTGCTTCTGGAACATTTGTAGGAATATTAATTACATGTGTCCGATAATCCTGTACACGTCCGGGATCCGCTAACGGGAAGTAGAGGTCGAATCGTCTGCATGGGCCAGATCACAGTGGGTAATTTACCTGAGCAATATGTTTCGGAAATTCAGAAGAAACCGGAGGTCCTGCATGGAAAAAGAGAAATGAAAAGGCGGGGATGGGAGCCGGCAGTCGGGAAAGTAAAGCGTCGTCCGCAAAGACACAATGCCCGAACACCGTTTAAGTGCATTTTATACTACAGGTTAAATTTCACTACTGATTATCCATAGAGGTCTAGAAATATTAATAATAAACGGATTGTTAGACGGATGGTAATATACTCTGGGAATTGGGTTTTTAAAATAATCTCTGATTGCAATTAAACACGCGGTCAGCGCTATTTCAGATTTCACGATAAAATGTATTTCAAACCGCAGTGATGTGTCATGTAATTCTTCTATGAATGTCAAACATTAGTTGAGGTTACACTTGTGGAATACCGATTTTTAAGTTTTTTTTCCTGAAATATTAAAATACTCATTATGTCTAACACCAAAGTCAGTTATGACTCCACGGATTTAAACACGTCAAATACCGCAAGTATTTTTTTTTTTTTTTTAAAATAATTTCTACAAAAAATTATGCAGACCTATATCTCCTGTGTTTGGTTATACCAGTTAGATTTTAATCTATCTAGTCAGGCTACATTAGCATCGCTACTACGGACACGCAAACTGGCCAACGCCCAAAACTATTACCTCCTGCTGATAAGTGCGGCTGTTCGTTTTCTTAACGGCAGAAATTGATATAGTAGGTCTATTATTAGATTTACGATTATATTTTTGCATTAAAAAATACTAACCTAAATACCATAACTCCAAAGAGAAATTCATAATTGTAGATTTTAACTCACTTGATATTTGACATTTCACTGTCAAAAAATGAGTGCGATTATTATTTTCAAGAACTTTATTTATTCCACGTACATAAAATGATATCAAAAATGTAAAGGGATCTTTGAAATATAACTGGACAGTTAGTCACTTAAAGCCCACAATGAGTCATTTTACATTACACTCAAAGCCGTAAGGTGTTCATATGCAAACTGACCTTGTTCATTAACAAAAGGAGACATTTTTGTTTCACCGGGCTTACATCACATAATGACATTAAGTATATCTAACTTCCTATACACTATTAAAACACACATGAAAATACATATGTGTGACATGCCACGGACAACATCTCTAAAAGGGATTGAGGACACGTTCGAAATCTGAGAAAAGGGAGAAAATATCAAGCACCAGTGATTTTAAGGGCTTCAAGTCACATCTGTTAGCATCGCCACAGTATATTTAATACTGTTGGTGGTTGCTTGGATTCCCCAAAGCGTATATATACCCTTCTTTATTGACCGTGAAATTCTCGTCATATCTTACAGAGTAATAATAGTCAAACGCACAGACGCGGGTACTGAAAGTGCCGTCGGCAGCACCACAATCCTCAGATACAAACGTCTAAAAACGACTAGGCATTTTGCTCCTGTTTACAGGGGTAAAGGCGATTTTCACCGACTTTTCCGAGTATTATTTTAGAGCTCTTTATTTTACTAAACATCAATGATAACGATTAAATGACAACGACAAAAGTGCCTCTAGTTTCGAATGCATTACAATGTCTTTATACAAGTGTGTTCATATCTGGTGTCCCTCTAAAACATTCCCTCCAATCCATGACATTAACTGGTGGTAAAAGAGTATGTCGCAACAGAACATCATATGTATACATATTTTGTTATACTCGTATGTGATTTTTGGGAGTTTGTATGAACGAACGGACTCCTGTGCTGTGTGAAGTAGTGATTTGGAAATTACCTGGTTTTTAAATTTGTTGATAGCAACAGCCTCTAACCCCTGACAACAAACCAGTCAGCGACCAGGATGTTTGTAATTTCCGTTAATTTCTTCCGAGATATTCACTGCTTCTGCCCCTAGGGGTAATCGATCGCTGTATTCGGAACCCACCTCAAATTCGTCATTGTTAGTTTTGGACTGCGATCCGGGAATAGATTCGGTGACCACGCTGCCTTCCACTTCACCTTCACCGTCCCCTACCTCACTCTGCGCCTCTCCCTCTCCCTCTCCCTCGCCTGCCTCACTAGGGTTGAAGTTCTTCTCAGATTCAACAAAAGATGACCTGGGATCGAAGTCTGTAGCCATGTGCTTCTCCATCTGATCTGGATTTTGTGTCTTCATGATCAGTTTATATGTCTTGCCTTGGTATTTGTACAATAGGTGACAGCAAGTTGCCCCTAGCAAGGGGACGGTAGCCAAGGCCAGCAGGAACGCACTAACTACAACTATGATGAGCAGGGAAGGGATTCTCTTCCTTGTTGTGAAGACGACTTGGACATGACAATCAGAGCCACCATAGGTGAGGCAGAGTGTATAGTTTGTTCCTGGTTGCAGACCTTGGAAACGATAAGCATTAATGCCATCCTCAATCTTGGACCACTGAACTACAGAGTGCCCATTACCCGTACTTACGCATAAGTAGAGCATATCTAGGGGCACCTTTTTGGGCGATGTTTGGCTGGAAGCTTCTTTATTCACAGTTTCAAGTTCCTGGGATGGACTGAGGTGTAGATTTGTCTTTGAGCTGGGTAGCTGCAGAGGATTGAGCTGAACTTTGGCCTCAGTTTCTGATACTTCGAGCGCAATGACCCCAAAATCGAAGGTATACTGCTTCAGCTCTTCTAAGCTCATATTAAAGGCATGGTTAGAAACATATATGGTGCCATCATTTATGCCACATTTGTTGGCGAATGTTGGTTGCGCTGGATCCTTGCCAGGCTGCATGGTGTCCTCCTTGACATACGTTGAACCGGTGGGGATGTTCTTGCTCTTTTCCTCAGATCTAGACCAAGTGATCACGCTGTTTTTGGAGGCCTTAGTGTCGGGTTGACGTCCGAATAAATTCTTCCTTTCTGCTGTGGTGTCCATGGAACTCTTAGGCTGTTTTTTGGTACCTGCCACCACGACCCTGACTGAGCTCTCGGCTCTTCCTAAGTCGTTGGCGGCCGAGCAGCTGTAATTACCATCCTCCTTCTTGCTCGTGCGGGGGATGATGAGGGTGCCATTTTGAAAGACCTTAAATCGGTTGTCCACCATTTTGGAATCTACAGGCAGGTCATTTCTTTCACTCACCGGACTGGGTAAGACGAACTCAATGTTCTCATTTCCAGCCCGGATTTCCCACTTGACATCTGGATGTGGGTTTCCTTTGGCTTCACAGCTCAATATCAACATGGAACCCTCATAGAGCTCAGTATTCTCGATATTGGGCAAATAAGTTATACTCACAGTTGGAGCGACGCACTCTAATTTCGGCATTTTCACAACCAGCGAGCCTTTCAGATGTGTGGGGCTCTCGCACACGATAGAGTTTTGCTCTGGAATTGAAATTTTAGCATCAGAAATATAATCCCTCAACCATTCAAGTCTGCAGGAGCATTTGAATGGATTGTTGAAGATCTGAAGGTGGGACATGGAGCTCAGTGCATCAAAGGTGCCCTGTGTAATGGTGGTAAACTTATTGTTATTAATACGGAGTGACCTCAGGTCTTTCAGAGTGGAAAAGGCATCCTTAGGCAGACTGACCATTTCGTTGTTGTTCATCTTCAGCAGCTGTACGGCAGTGAGGTTGTAGAGATCTTCCCAAGGGAAGTTCACGATTTTATTGTGGCTCAGATCCAGGTTTCGTAGTTGCACCAGGGGCGCCAGAGTGCCACGTTCTATGGTAACGATCTCATTGTGCGCCAGCCACAGTGAATTTACCTGAGTAACGTTCACGAAGGACTTGGATTTCAGCAGGGTGATTTTGTTAGCGGAGAGACTGAGAGTCGTCACATTGGTTGGCAGTCCTACAGGTACCTCCAGCAGGTCTTTGTAAGCACAGTCGGCAAACTGATGAGCATATTTGTCTTGACAGCTACATGGTTCTGGGCAGCACTGTGCAAGACTAATAAGAGCAGTCCACAGAGCCAGGTGACAGAGATCCATTGTTGTCCCTTTTCCAGCACCTGCAAAGCATTTGTTAAACAATTAGGCTATATGTTCTTGACAAAGTTTTTGACAAATGTATAAGATGTTTTAAAAACACGTATAAAAACTATTAACGCTACAAGTATTTGGTCTTCTGTCTCACAAAAATGTGGTTTTAATAAAGTGTGAATGAATTCATAATTGGTTACCTATTTAAGAATCAGAATAGCATACAGTATAACACAACTTTACGCGAATTACACACTATTGTGATAATGATACAGAACGGCGTAATAATAAGGAATTGCTGATACAAAAGTAAACTATAACATATTTCTACATAGCCTAATACTGCTGAAAGTATCTATGCTACTTTCTGGATTCTGAAATATACTGTACATTTAGTATATATTCCGGAAGAATGAAACCACCCATCCATTTACAGTATGGAACAACTTTTAAACCGCTCGTTTTATTATTAACTGCCTAAATCGTGAGTCGTTGCATTGCCGACAGGTTGCATAGCTGCACTAGCAGAAAACAGCGCTGATCGTTTGGGTTGCCCGCTCTCTGTCCTTGGTGCTGAAAACTACGTCTTTTATTCTACGTTTTCAATATATCAATATTTTGAACTTTCACTGGATAATGTTTTCTAATCTGAAGACAGTGTTTATACTAACAACATAATTACTGTCATATAAACAACTGAAATCTAAAATAACTAAATCGTATTCCACGGGAGAATCGCGTATTGTAGTTCCTATCGTAAAATCAATGCAACAGTACAAACACAAACTTAATACTTCCAATTATAATACTTCCAAAATAATCTTACCTTTGACAGTTTATTCAGTCCTCTATGTATTCTTTGATTTTCTGAGCACTTTCGGTCATATAAATTCAAAATACAATTAATTGTTAATCAAAGTATTTTCTTCAGATATATTGCATATGCTTTTATTTGTTTGGCAACAGTTTTTTCCAATGGTTGCTGGCGAAAACGGCATTTTTCTCGCAGTGTGATGCCGAGCAGCCCCGAGTGTTTTTCTGTTTGCGGAGAGTTTGGCTGGGATTCATTGCGCACTCCCGCTTCTGCTGAAAAGGGGTGGGCTCGTGAACGCGCAGCCTCTCCCACAAACCGCACGTTAAAGCTACAGGGCATCGCGACGCAGATATCACGCCTGGATCCCTGCACCTTTTCCCGACGTCGCCGGGAACCATTTTAATACAAATGCGTTTATATTGTAGTGTAACGCTTTGTTCTTCGTAATTGAAGATTAAATAAGCGAACAGTGCTACCGTACATTAGTGCGTCGGTTTTGTAAACGCAATATAGAATTAAGTATGACAATGTTGTTGTATATCATATTTGATCTATTTGAAATTTCTTCAACCTTGTTAAACATTTAAATTTAGTTACTTCCAAATGTACATGTATACTTAACATATTGAATTCTAAACTTTGCCTCCCTGGACTCTAATCTCCGGTTAACTTTTATCCCCGGTTAAATTTTATTTTTAGTATTACGTATGGAATAATGAAAATAAATCCAACTAATGGTCCAATTAATTACATACTGAAAAATTACAATTTATTTTCTCAGTATAACTAGGTCTTTTTAGGTCTTTGAAATAGATGTTCATAAAATCCAAATTCCTCAAGAGTTGATAGCACCAGTTCTATCGTTTAGGTCTGATTGAATATGTTAAAAAAAATAAATTACGCAAATTTTTAAAACGAGATCTTTCACATTCATTCCTCGACCATGGTAAAAACAAGTTCGCTTTGTTGTGTTTCACGTTGATTCTTCAGAAATGGAAAACTCCATAACATGCCACAATTTCATGTTTTCGTGTCTGTGGTATTTTCGGCAAGCAAACGAATTAATTTCAGTCAGATTTTTTTTCTATTAAAAAATGCAATATTTAGTATTTCTGCATTAGGCGTAAGTATACCTACCGTTTTCATGGGTTTATCGTTCAGCAAAATATTGAATGCAGAAAGTGCACTTGATTGTCATGTACTAATACAGTAAAAAAAGCCTTCAAATATTTATTACCAACACTAAATATTTTATAAAATTCCTTTTGCGAAACTGGACTCACAAATCTTATTATGTTGTATTTATTCACGTTCAAGACGCGTGTGTTCGCACTTAAATTCATAACAGATCTGTAATGGTGCAACACATTTGGCATAGCATAGTAATTTATGCAATGAAACATCATATGTATGTGTGTGTGTGTATATATATATAGGCATATATAGTAATATATATATATAGTTTTATAAACAAAACTTGTGCATGTATTCAGATTAATTTGAATTTTCATTTAATATCAAGCAGAATATGACAATGTTTTTAATTTAGATTTTTGATTATTTATTCTTAAAAATACCTAGGCCTATCCTGTAATAGAATCAGTTAAATAATGTAATAACTTCGTACATTATCATAAAAGAATAGGTTTAGTTACGATGTTAGGAAATGGTCATCTTTTGGAAAGCTTTTGGACTCAAAAAAATATTCGCAGGTCCGATGTTGTAGTCAGACTTCGTCGGTTATACCGCATTATAAACACTATCTAAAATGAATATGGGATCTGCACTCCAAAATTAGGCGACGCCTTGTTCAGAAACCGCTGCATTCTGCTCTTGGTAATAAAACCCAGGGACCTGCATCTGAGCAAGAGTGAGTTCATACGCAGAATGATTCATGGTTCCTCAGCCCAGACATTCTGGGAATCATACTGTAGTCCCATCTTTGATTGTGTTTCTGGGAATAGTAACGGTTTTATTTCAACTACTGCGCTTAGTTTATCCGTTAGATGTAAATACGCCAATGCGTCTTTTATTTTCAGTAAAAATTGGAATGAGCAGAGTGACCGGACACGGCCTAACTTTAAAATGTATAGATTAAAAATATTTTTCAAAAGTAAGCTGATATCCCTCCTTGGAAACTGAAGGGTCATGCTTTTTGTCTGCTGCTCTGCAGTTTGCTGTAGTGACTGTAATGCACAAAACACTCTGCCATTATCATATACTAGACAAAGGCACAGAGATGTGGATGTCTTTGTTGACACGATCACAGTCCTGCGTTATTATTCATTTCGGCACGTGCAAGCACTTTTTATGACTGCTACTTTGCGTAATACGTTACCGATCCTGGCGCACGATATTACAGATTCATGACTTTTACTTTCAGTTCATAGTCAAACTTGCAGGTATATGAGCTGTAGATGATCTAAAAAAAATCTGTTGTCTTTATAGAATTTATCCATTCGTCCATGACAGTGTCACTGTCCATACAGTACAGTGTCAGGTTGAGCCTATAGAATCTAAGAAGCGAAGGGCACAGGCAAGGGATAGTCTATACGGGATGTCAGTCCATCGCAAAGTACACACACTTAGGTAAATAAACAATTTAAAGACGCCAGTTCACTTAGTCGCAGAGAGAAACCGGGGCACCCGTTGTAACCCCGAGTAAACAAGGGCATAACATGTAAACTCGAGACCCTGGGTGCGTGACGTCATCGCCTAAACATGCCCTGTTTACCCAAAGCTTATTAATTAATATATAGGAGCTATTGCATTATCTTGCTACATGCTGTTGCTTTATACCGGTCCTGCAATAAGATGCTGTACATTGTCTCGTGACTGAACGTGTCTCATTCAACAATGGCTTCCAAGTAATTGGGCAAGTAACCGTTAGATAGATAGATAGATAGATAGATAGATAGATAGATAGATAGATAGATAGATAGAATTGAAATGGTAGGTATAGTTTATTAATTGATAAATAGCGGCCTCTATAGTTTCATTTCTACAACTACAATTTTTCGGAATCATACTAATTATTCATGTTTACATATAAATGTATTACTTTTATTAGCATTACATGTCAGTATTAACCATTGTACCATTTTCAAAAATATATAGACCTAGGCTTATCAATTCACACGCAACATCACACTTTGTGCCCTATCTATCTATCTATCTATCTATCTATCTATCTATCTATCTATCTATCTATCTATCGATCGATCGATCTATCTAGCTATCTATCTATCCTCCCAACTAGAAGTTTCGGGGTAATGTGGGTTGCAGTTCACACACACATCCACACAGATTAGGTATCTATGTTTTTGTGGGGACTCTCTATTCATTTCTATGGGGAAAACTCTAATCCCAACCTGAGAACCTTAGCCCATATACCCAGCCCTAACCTTAACCATAAATAATCAAGCAAAATACAAAACCTTTTAGACAAACATTTTTAGTTTGTTTATTATATTCACAGATTTTGAAATTTATTATTTACTTATCACAAATTCTATATTTTCCGCACTGCTACACTGACCTTGTTTGATTTAATGTAAAACAGATTAAGCCTGTCATGATCCTTACAAGTCAAGCAAGTGTCCATTTTTCATCTTAACCAATCGTAATTAGCTATACAAGCTGCATACATGCAATTAGGTACGCTAAATGTGAGAGTGTAGGTGTGTGTTCACTTTCTGCTTCAAGCTCCAGGGGTGCCGTAAGGGGGCAGGACGATTCCAAGGGTGCTTGGGTGACAGGTTTTCATGTGGTCCAAAATCTCTAGCGGCGCCTCTCTCAAGATCATCGTGAATATCACCTAGATAAGTAGGACTGAGACAAGGTTAAAGCACAGCGTTGACTGGATGCTAGTCTATCGCAGGGCACACACGCGCGCGTGCGCGCAATTACACTCTGCAGGCATTTTAGAGACGCCAATTAGTCTAACTGCATGTGTTCGGACTGCTGGAGGAAACTTGGGGAGAACACACCTCGGCGAAAACACCCGACGCGGGGTGGGATCCGGATGACCGCGCTTGGAGGTGTTACCCGCGAGCCATAGAGGTTTACTGTAGTATATTACAGCGTTTATTGCATTTTATTTTTAGCGTTAGCTGTTGAATCATCCGGCCTCTAGGTGTCGCTGTGCCCAGGCACTGCGCTAAAGCTCTGCTCTGAGTCATGTGCTATTTTGGCTTGGACAGGAAGAGAACTGGCCGTCGATGTTGGAGCGAAGCCGTCCGGGTGGGTCGCGGCAGCAATGAGGTTATTTATAATTTCGGTTTGAGAGCAGAGCGCTTTATCCACATGAAAGGTGGGCCGCCGTGTCGCAGAGGGATTTATCCGAGTGAGTGCGCGAGTAAGAGTCCGGCCCCGCCATGACCACGGCGGTGTTTTTCGGCTGCACCTTCATCGCCTTCGGCCCCGCCGCGGCTCTCTTCCTCTTCACCGTCGCCCGTGATCCGCTGCGGGTCATCTTCCTCATCGCCGGGTGAGTCCGCCTCCTTAATGCCCGCCGGCCTGGCGTCATGCGAAGAGCGGCACCAGTTTGCTTATAATGGTTCTACGGCAGAAATCGCCTGTGGTTTCGCTATTGACGCAGGTGACGTGATTGTCTGATAGTGTTTTTCGTATTAAAATTAATGTTTCGTAAAACTACATTTTGTTGACATGTTAAATTATAATTTCCAGCGCCCAGAGTAGGGCACCGGTGGCAGTTCCAGGGCCTCTAGGTAACTTATCCTTGGGGCTGTATAAAAATAGAATAAATTGAATTGAACATGTTTTGCTTGGGTTTTTATTATTCGTGTGTGTGTGTGTGTGTGTGTGTGTATATAATATATATATATATATATATATACACACACACACGCACGCATACGCACACAGAGCCCCGTGAGAACAGCAGCCCGCAGCAGGAAACTAACAGACCGGCCCCTTGTTGTTGCAGCGCCTTCTTCTGGCTGGTGTCGCTGCTGCTGTCCTCGCTGGTCTGGTTCATCGCCGTGCAGGCTAGTAACAAGGAGAGCGCCTCGCAGCAGAAGGGCCTGCTCGTCTTCGGCGTGATACTCTCCGTCCTACTGCAGGAAGTCTTCCGATTCGCCTACTACAAACTGCTAAAGTAAGGCCCCTAGGGCTCTTCCGTGACCACCAGCTTGGGGCCTGTGCGGGGGGGGCTTTGCTGCAGTGTCTCACTCGTGGTGACTGTGTGTAAACGCGACACACAACGCCCTCTTTGTCAGCGTTGGTCTCGAGCCCGGTGGCCATTTCATCAGGAGGGCTGCTGCTTTACAAAGTGAGACTGTTTGGTTCCACATTGTGGTTAATCTTAACAAGCATGCCATTAATCTCCCTGTCCTGTGCACACAAGGCTTGCCTATGGGTAATTTTGAGTCCAGAAACAATAGTAAATCAAGAAATTGAAGAATTCATACATGTAACTTTGTTAATGTCTCTCCCATTTCTCCCTTTCTAGGAAAGCAAACCAAGGCTTGCTTGCTCTTAGTCAGGAAGACACCATGCCTATATCTGTGCGTCAGCTGGCCTACGGTATGGCTGTTTCAACTCTTCACCCAAGTCTTGTGACGACCTCACTGTGACATGCAGGGTCTCTTCGGCTGCTCCTGTTTCTCCCTCAATACAGGGGCATGCAGTCAGGCTGGTTGGAATTGTCAGCCATTGTGTGTGTGTGTCTCAGTGTGCCCACCTGTGATTAACTGCCCTCGCTTGTGTAACCATAATAATGTGCCAAATTGTGCCCACAGTGTCTGGCCTGGGGTTTGGGTTTATGAGCGGGTCCTTCTCGGTGGTCAACATCCTGGCCGATTCATTGGGCCCGGGCACAGTGGGCATCCATGGCGACTCTCAGCACTATTTCATCTCTTCAGGTAAGACTGGGAATCTCCCAGTGGACCTTGCTCCTGGTGCACAGTCTCTCTCTCTCTTTTTTTTTTTTTTTTTTCTTCTTGGCTCACTGTACGTTTTTTTTGGGTCCATTGTATTGTCATCTTTCCTTTTTTTATTGTTGTCCTGGGTGTATTTTCATGGCTTTTTTTGTGGTTAATTGTTTGCTTGCTTCTAGTTTATTTTTGGGATAACGACCCATTTTGCGAGGTGAGTTTGCAGTAGGGTTTTTACTAGGGATGCACGATATCAAAAATTTAAACCGATACCAAGTCCTTGTCATTGCCGATACCGATAAATTCATATTATATATTTGTTATAATTTTCATATCTGAAGTTTATGCACCCAGCTGTGCCTAACTATGACAGTAAACATAAGTCAATTCAATTTCAAATGTTTTTTTTTTAATTTTTTGTGTAAGGCACCACAATACTTGGCCTCAGAAAAAAATAAAAATAAAGTGCATCCTCAACAAAAGGGAATAG
>JABFEA020000010.1:21784293-21795132 GCA_019775915.2 Cyphomyrus plagiostoma | reverse complement strand
AAAGACACTGTATACCTGCTAGCAAGCAATTTCCCAAATGCCATTAGCCTACTTTATCGGATTTAATTTATTTATCGTAGAAATAAAAATGATCTAATTTTACCTCATATCGGCCGATAGTTTATCGGTCCGCAACATATCGTGCATGCCTAGTTTTTTCAGTTCTTAACTGGTTTAATAAAGGCTCGTGCAAAGCTGTCTGTCTCTCTCTACATAGCTTCCTGTGTGATCTGAGTAATGCACACATGGTTGTAGGTTCACACTCCATCTTCATAGTTACGTAAACTGCTTAATGATGTTTGTGTCAGAGGGATCCTGCTCTCATCTTAATGTGAAGGGAAAGTGAAAGTGAGCAGGTGTTGCTGTAGTAGTGTGAGCTGGAGATGCAGGCCAGGCTGTCCATCTGGACCCGGATAGCAGGGGTAAGGATCTACTCTGTCCACAGCCTTCATGACGATGGCCGTCATCCTTCTGCACATGTTCTGGGGAGTGGTCTTCTTCGACGCCTGTGAGAAGCAGAAGTGGTCGTCCGTGGCCGTGGTGGTCACCAGCCACCTCTTCGTGTCGTGTATGGTAAGCTGCGGTCGTGGGACCTTGAAGTGACCCCCCCCCGTCTTCTCACACACCCCTGCGATCAGGCATTGGTGGCCGGTGATGTCGCATCCCCACCCTCAGAGGTGAACGCTGTCTCTTGCAGACGTTCCTGAACCCCCAGTACGAAGGCAGCCTGATCCCCGCCTACCTGGTGACGCTGCTGATGGGAGGCTGGGCGTTCTTCTGCGCGGGGGGGTCGCTGCGTAACCTCAAGCTCTGCCTCACCTGCAAAGACAAGGACTTCCTGCTGGCCAATCACCGGTCCAGATAGCACGAAGGAGTCTCGCTGGGACTTTATCGGTGGCAGAGAGCGTCAGACGCTAGGTGACGCCCTCCCCTTACCATTCCTCTGTGCTGTCTGTAGTTTGCTGCGTAGGTAAGCACTGGAATTACGATGATTGTTGTTACTATTTTGGGGGCAGTGCCCCTTTCCCTGAGAGTGGCCTCTAGCCCTGCCCAGACTCCGGTGACCCTGCTTGGCACTGAGGAGGCTCTCTAGGCCCTACCAGCCGCCACACCGATGAAATCTGCCAGCTGCAGGAAAAAGTCGTTTTACCTTTTAAAGTTCATGAAACCACCTTTGCGATGATGGTCCGTGGCATATTTTACACTCTTACACAGTTGCACACCGACATGCAAAGACACGCATACTCTTACCTTTTTGTGGGAACGGTGCTTGCGGCCGTGCCTTCCTCCTCCACCTCGCATTCGGTTGGCTGCCGAGCTCCCCTGCCCCCTTTAAATCATAGCCCCTTTAAGTAGCGGCCCCCCCTTGACACCTTCCTGCTAGCCCGCTCTCTCCTCTGGCTCCCTGAAGCCTCACCCATTGCGTTTTCATGACACTTTTTTTTTTTTCAGTTTAAACACGAAGTGGTGACCCACAGTAATATATTTATGCATATTGATTAAATGGTTTAATATTCTGTGCTTCTTTGTCGTGGTGTTATTGTGCAGACATCATCCCATCCTTCATAGGTTTAATGCTCCTGCTCACTGTAGCTTTCACATAACCTTGAGTTTTGATGACGTCCCCATTGGGTTCCCATAACGGCCGGAAGTGAGCGAGACCATCTGGGTGTGGAGCCAAGAGAGATTTTTTTTTTCTTTTTTAGCTGCTTTGAATTGGCCGAGTATGAGAGAGATTGAAATGAAGACTCTCAGGAAAGTCTGTGGGGAACAGGAACGCCGATGGTGCTTTGGAGAAAGGTGACGTCCTCCAGAGCCTGCTGTCTCCGTGAATTGGAATCTGTGCAGTCATTGGGTGACACTTGTCACGGGCCTTGGGGTCTAGTACAGGAGAACCTGTGCTGACCCAGAATCCTCAGTGCCTGTAGTCTGCCCTTCAGCAGGCAGGAAGCTAGGTTCCAATGTCTCCGTCAAACAGCACTTATGGTGGGGGGCAGGACACGATCACCCCTCATCACCATCATGTCGTCACTGGGGTCTGGGGTCTGACCTTTCTCAGAATGCAACAGGGAATAAGCATCATCTCTCGGGAATCAGGGAAATCCTCTGCCATACGTCCTGGGGTCTGCAGGTCTGTCCTCACTGCTCTCCTCTGTCTTGACACCATGCATTGGAAAAACTCCATCTGTATGTAATAGTCATGCTTAGGAAATATGTCAGCTTGTTTTTATTATATTGTTATAGTAAGTTTATTTGCAATGGTTTTGGGGGGTGTGTACTGATGTTTTCTGGGGGGGTCCCTGTTTAAATGAGCCCCCCCCCCCCCCATTTTGGTAAGTCAGCTGTTGGTTTAGTTGTAATCGGGGGGAAAGCCAATTAAACAGTTTTGCTGTGGGTACCTAAAGAAGCACGTTTTGTCTTCCTGCCGTTTGTGTGGGGTGCGGGTGACTGACTCGCCAGATGAAGAATAGGAAGGTGTTATTGGCTCGGAGGCTCTCCATGCAGCTGCAGCCTTTTCTCCTGTAATCTCGTCTACGTTCGTTCATAGGATGTGCAGATTCTGCACTGGTACGTTGTACGATTTCAGGAATGGTTAGAATGCAGGCGAGTCGTGCGATGCGACACACAGTGGTGATGTTCTTATGCAAGACGAAATCATTTTATTCGGTCTGCAGAAATGGATACGATTGTAGTTTATACTTTTGTTTTTATAATTAATGTTTTTTGAAAAGACACAAACCCGAATGAATGTCAATAATATTGAATGCTTGTAAAATAAATTTGCCAAACCAGTGCTTCAGCGATCCTTACATCATGATTCACCTTTTGAGCTAACATTTCACCTTTTGACAGATTGAGGCAAAAACGCAAGCTTGCACAGACAATGAATTTATTATAGCGATACAAGCACTTTGGGAAACATTTCTGAACTCACCGGCCATGTCAGCATGACAGTGACTCATAAACTGGCTTCTGAGCAACGCGGCCAAAACTGAATTCTGTGCATTACTGCCCCCCAATGGCTGCCGACAGTACTGCTCCCCATAAACATTGTTTATGGTGTTTTGGAGTAAGCAATGCAAAATCTGCATTAATGCCCCCCTCCAGTGTGCTATCTGACATGCGGGGGAGATTTGCTGAAACCTGGGATTACTGGAGGTCCTGGGCCTTGGCGCTGCACAGTGCCGAGCTCAGGGATGCCCCGCTTGTACAATGGAGAAAGAGCGGAGCATTTCTGTAGTCGGGTCAGGAGACACGGGGGTGGGGGCGCCCTGCCGGTGACGTGCTCGTCCCCTTTCTGCCTCTTTCACTGCGGGTGACAAAGGCTCAGTCTGTGCCGTATTTCTAGCTAACGGGCCCTGTTGCATTGTTTGCATAAAGCTCTGTGTTTCATTGTCACGATCGGTACAGAAGAGTCTTTTAAGCCCCGGATGATTCTAGAAGCATCACAGTAACGTTCTTTCAAGCCGCACCCTGGGTGCCTTCACCCCAGTCATGTGTGGCGGTGTTTGTGGTGCCCTGCCATCCTGTTACAGCTCACGGTGAAGGCAGCTCCCCAAACATGACGCGCTCTCAAGTGCTCCTCCCACAAGCGGCCTATTTCTCTCTCAATCGGCCCTCTTAGATTACCCTGCTCCTGTCTGAATTACGCCCCTCTCAATTCTCCGGTTCCTCCCTGAATTATCCCCATCCTTTCTGGATCGGTCCTCTGAAGTGCCCCGCTCCTCTCTGAATTTATCCACTGCTCCCTGAATCATTTCTCTCTGAATCACTGCTCTCTGAGTCGCTTCGTTCCTCTATGAATCACTCTGCTTTTTTTCTGAACGGCTCCTCTTTGAATGGCTGAGTTCCAGGTCACCTTTTTTACCACACTCTGTTTATTTTGTCAATTTCAGAAAATAAAGAGCCCTGTGCACTTTCATTTGATCAAAATGCAGCATGTGGGGATTGTGAAACATCTGTGTCCACCTCATAGAGCCAACTGGGTCAGTTTACACAGAATGTACTGGATGCTGTTCGGTGCTGAATCACTCTTCTTCTGGGGGGTGACAAGTTACACTTCGGAAAAACCGTGGTCTCCTTCTGGCTTCTCTACAATGTTCTTTCGTTCTTGGTTTCTCTTTGCTCTGAAGACAAAAAATATTCTTAGATTTTCCATGTTACCCACCTTTATATGTGTCTGCCCCCTTTATGGTCCGTTACGTTGTTTTTGATAAATTACACACGCATGCACGCCCTTTTGTCACAGTCTTGTTTACATTTTAAAACAAGCTTTATTCTCTGAGGTTTCTTTCCGGACTTCAGGCCAGAAGGTTGCTCTGCTGTGTGATGATCCATTAGTGCCCATCATGTCACCTAATGTCTGACAGAAAAGTGACGCTCCCTGCTAAGAGCAAGGCTGCATAGCAGGCCGCTCTGCTGCATGTGTTACTTGGGTAAAAACTGAGGAGTTTCTGAGGAGCTGTTCTGTGAAAGCACATCTGTGGAATGCTTACCGTTCTGTTCTTAACTTGCTCCGGGTGAAAATGAAAATTAGCCCGAATCCTAGAACTGAGGCCCCGACGAAAGACACAGGCAGACCTGCAAGGCAAGGGAGCGGGTTCTGCTAACAAATGGCACGGCACGACCCAACAGGAAGTCAGAAATAGGAAGTGCGGGAAGAGAAAGGGGGGTCTGAATTTCATTCGAGCCAAACTGACAACAAATAATACATTCAAATGTGCTTGCTCAATATGCTTCAATTTTTATCTTAAACATAATACATAATCTCAAAAGTACAGTAAGCATAGTAAACAGTAATTGCCATACTTAAGTCATTCAAACAATTTCCTTGAATTTATGCATTCAAGGAAATTACATTACAATGAAACAATTTAATGGCTTTAAATCTATTTAAATGCATATTAGTAACACTTCTGACAGACATTGCTGTATTTCATTAAATGAATGGTAAAGTTAAACAATGTTAAAGCAGTTTAAAGTTTGAATGCAATAAAAGCTGTGAATAAGCAGCGCACACTCGCTTCACACTGGGGTTGAATGAGGCAGGTCTGCTTGGGATACTTTCAGTGTGTGTGCATTTGGCTGGTGCTCTGCTAAGACAGTATCTGACCTGAAGCAATTCATGCTAAAAAGCAAAAAAAAACTGGAAAGTGGCACTGGCGAGATTAAAAATTGTGAATAATGTGGGAGGAGCCGATATTTGTACAAAGTAGAGCATTCTGGGAAAATTAAGTCATGCACTTAAAATTTAACAGGTGGTTGGCATTGGAGCTGGGAATTTAAGGGTTATGTGCCAACGGCCAAAAACGTTTTAAAAGAATCACTCCTGTATTGAGCAGTAAAAATGTGCACTTCCTGCACCCTAAAGGTACTGTAATTTGATGGTTAGTGAGAGTGAGTAATCCAGGTCTGTTAGACACAGGACAGGCTCATTCTGATAACATACCCAAGGTCAGCCAAAGATGCATCTCTTTGAAGCAAGAAGAAAAACAACAGAGAGGAGAGCATGAGAGATGTAGGAAACAGGCACAGGCAGTTAAAAAGGAGTCACCTCCAATCTCAGAGTGTCGTAGGGGCTGTATTATCAAGAATAACAGATGTGCTATAAACTGCCAACAGCACATTATGGAAATGTCCCCGCAACCTTGAGTCAACCTTTACAAAAATTCACCATCACCCCCATGGGAACCGCTGTAATGCATTATCTTTTACCAGACACAAAATGAACATAAATTTTATATTTATAAAACATAATTCCAAAAATGCATAACTCGTATGGCATAAAAAGCATACCAGTTGAACTTCCAAATACATAAATAAATTGCTTGATTTCATCATGATATTTTATCAAAGGCAGGATTCAGGAATTTGACCAGATGTCAAAGTGCCGTGGTCGTATTATGATCCTGTGGCTTGAGGTCTGCTGTCTGTTGTCCCCCGGCATGTCGATGCGTCACTCATGGTGACTTTGAGTGCCATTGATGATCCTCCTCCTCAGTCCTCCCACTCCACGCCCTGGGGCCAGGGATGAGGTCGCACTTTGTCACCTGCCTCCTCCTCTTTCTCCAACGTGGACTGCTGCTGTTTTCTGATGGCCTGGTCTGTTGGATGTTTCCAGAGCCTCCTATCTGCCTTCATCAGAGAACGTTCCAGCTGTTGTGCTTCATCCGTCGCACGGCTGCGGAGGAGGTACCTGATGGTGGGTAGTGATAGCTCAGATCTGCTGTGCAGGTAGCTCCTCACGTTCAGCTCTGGGAAGAGCGTCTCCCTGAGGGCGTCCACCAGCTGCCCCCCGCCGGGAGCTCCCTTTAGGCGCTTAATGACGTTCTGCTCAATGGAGACGTAGCACAGGCTGTCTCCATAAAAACCCAACTGCCCGACTGAGCTTGTGGCCGGGGGCAGCTTCCAAAACGGAGGGGTGGCGCCACTCTGTGTGGGAAAGTTCTGCCTCCGGCGGTTCTGCTTATTGTGGCCGGGCTTTGAACCGACTCCCAGCTTGCGGCCAAGACTGGGCAGCAGCTGGGCTATCCCATTGTCGGCAAGGTCCCCGAGGTCTCCGGACAGCAGGTTCTGAACGATTTGCCTCCTCGTGATGGGAGGAGTCAATGACAAGGAACTGTGGGGGGTCCAGCCTGCATCAGACACAAGCAAAAATGCGTGACGCAAAGTGGCTGGTGCCAGGTTGGCTGGGGGTGGCACATGGAGGGGGGGAGGTTAGGGACACTGTTACCCCTACATGCTGAAGGCCGTTAACAGTGACTTTGGTGATCTGCTGTGGTTCGACATTTTAATTTGCGCACACAGTCACACTCAGATCTCTCTCCCAACAAGGTGACGCCTCATGATTGTGGCCCTTTTTAATGACGTATATTGCAGTGGGGTATCATGGTCCTACATGACCGGGCTGTGACCTTTATGGATTTTGGCATGTCCTGTGCGGCTGCTTATGTGACCATCCTCAGACGTATATTTAGCCAGATTTTGTCTGTCTGGTTTGACTGTTTACATGCACGTATGATTAAGAGGATATTTTTTTTGTGCCCAACTAAAAATGACCAAGTGAAGTTCATCCAGCGGTTTCTTTAATCCAGCTGTAGTGTGTCATATATGATCACAGATTTTAGTTGCTATGGCGACATTATGTGTGAATGATGTATTGAAATGAAAAGCATGAGAACATTAGGTCACAGGTGAAAGTAAATGTCTGACATGAAAAATCTCCTTAGCAGTTGTGTACCCGCAGGTATAGGGGATGTAAAAGGATTGGCCTGCTTATCCACAGGGTGGGGCTTCAGTGACAGGGAATAGGACACATTGACGGACAATTGTCATGGTTTTCACTCACGAAGGCTGTGGGAATTGCAAATGTGTGCAGAGCAGGAGCGTGTAACACATGATCATCATCATCGTCAGAGATGAGGGGACAGACGTGGGGGGGGGACTTTTACTGGGCTTCTCCATGTGACTACTGCCGAACTGTGCGACAGATAATGGTATTAGATATGCTAACCGTCGTTAGCAGACATCGTGCGTCAGTGAGCTTCAGCAGTTCAGTTATACGTGAGGTTTTCTGGGATTCCACCTTGGGGACACACCTAGTGAGCTGTGACGCACCATCAGACAGCGTGACTATCTGCATTCTGCCGTAGAATTCCTTCACTGCCCGGTGAGATGTTCACATCTGAAGCCAATTCTTGTTTCACGGTGGAGGATAAGACTCGCTGTCTTTGACTGGTCTTTTAGTCTTCTGTTACATGAGGCTACATGGACAGGCCATTATACTAGTGTTTCTTGTCATCACTGGAGACTTACTTGTAGAAGAATGGCATGGGACCATCTCAAGGGACCATCTAGCAGGACCATTCGGGAACCTTGCCCATCGTATCCTTCCTCCGTAATTCTCTCCCTGACCTGCCTGTGTTTCACCCCTGTTTGGCCCCACTGTCTGTGTTTAAGGCCTATTAAATGTTACTCCTACTTGACCTAAAACATCCAAATTCAAATACAGTGAAACGACGCAGACAGGGATATCCAGCGGGCAGTCAGAATCAGCACATGCAACCTCCCCAACCACCCCAACCTGCTGCTGACACAGGCTCCACATAAATGGCAGCCCCAAGCTCACCTTCCCGGAAAGACACCAGGATGACCCTTTGGTCTGTGCTCTGAGGGGTCCTGTAGTTCCCGTCGATGGGCACCGGGAGCGGCTCTCGCTCTCTCGAGGAGTAAATCGCCGTGGCCAGAGTCAGGAACTGGTGTGATGACAACAGAGACATGGTTGCACAGTCTTGCCTGGAAATCCTCAGTACAGAAAATCGAGAAGGACTGTAGGACTCAGCGGTGAAGATCCACTGAATTCGGTCAGACATTCACTCAGTTTCTCGGAATCAGTCCGATCACGTAGTACCATCACGCCGTCAAAGGCCAGAAATACAGCCGATATGAGCCACAAGCGATTAGTGCATGTACAGGCATGTGGTGCCCAGAAACTGGCCGACAGCGCCCCCTGTAGGCAGAGTACCTGTGCGTGGGAGATAGTGATGGGGTTCCGGAACACGGTCCACAGCACACTGGGGTAGCAGGGGGGCGTGGTCAGGGAGCCGTCGTAGCGGTAGTACTGGTCGAGCCGTAGCGGAAGGAGGTGTCGGATATTGAATGCGGGAACCTGCACCTTTTGATCTATGGTGAGCAAACCACCATCAGAGCAGACCTGAGAGGTGGATTGCTGAAGGTGGTGATGTTCTACACCAGAACTTCTCATCCCAGTCCTTGGGTGCCCCTCAGATGGTCTGCATCTTTACTCCCTCCCAACTCCCAACACCCCTGAACCAAAGAGTCGAGAAAACACCGAAGACCTGGTACAGGAATGCTAGGAGGGAGCACAGATGTGGCCTGTCTGGGCATCCCTGAGGACTAGCATGAGAAACACTGTTTCACATCCAATAGCTGCTATTTAATGGCTTTACTGCCAGGGATGCAAGCATGAATTTCCTGAAAGGAGGAAGTAGCAACACAATATTTTTGCATGAGTAATTTGAGTAAGGTACCTCTGAATTTGACACCATTGATGAACTTGAGCAGCTGATCGAAAGCTGGGTTGAATTCACCAACCTGCCAGAGGGGGCAGTGTGAGGTCAGCATGATGTAAATCGAGGCAGTGTGGCCCCGCCTCCTTTACACAGGCCCCTCCCCCACTCACCTCAATCAGAACCGCCAGCACTGCCAGTCCGTCCGACTTGTCTGCTGCCACGGAGACATTGCTGTACTTGTTAGAGTTGAAATGCACCACGTGCAGCTGAGGAAAAGGGCACGGCAAGCAGCTCATCGCAGTGCTGAATGCAATGGCATTTACCATGCGTCAGTGCCCTAAGTGGCATAGCTGCAGCTTCATGGAGTAACACCGGCCAGAGCCGAGAGTGGTGTGTTCGCGGTGGGGACGAGGGCGGGGGGAGCTGTACGGGTGTGACACAGACAGTTAGCCAGTGGCTGGGTATTTATAGCTAGGGTGTGGGCTTGCTTCTGGAAAAGGGGACAATTCTACTACTTTGGGAGGCATTCATTTAAACACGAGCTCTCTCTCTCTGCGGTGGCCTGTGCTCGAGGAACAACCGAGGGACAAGAAGCCAGCAGTTTATGGGTCTAGATGCCTTGGCCTATAAACCATTCACAGTGCGTCTACTGAAGACCTCTGGTCCAACCCTAACCCTAAAGAGAATAACAGATGAGGAAAATCAACCACACACGGTCTCATATAATTTCATAAGACAGCTGTACTGTCACTGCTTGACACGACACAAAGCCTTCGCCTCAAAATCATTACCACAAACATCACAGCCCTCCAGGAAACCATGATGGGCAGAAGGACTGAGGATGTGTCTCTGGGCAGCCAAGTTTTGCTTATGTAATAAATCAGCCTTAAAGGACCCAATAACAATTCAATGAAATGCACATTTTCCCCCTATTGTATTACAGACAAACACAGATCTCATTTAGCAAGTCTTTAAATCTTCGGTGCAAACAGTTTTACAAGGTCAGCAACCAAAAGCTTCCAAAGAATTTTTCTGTGAAGTACCACTAAATAATAAAGTTAAGAAGTTTAATATGGATGGGTGTGCATTGGGGGGGGGGGGGGCAGCATCAGCTGCAGTCTCTCTATACGGTGACAGGTGAGACGTTCCAACCCAGCATATTACAGCCTTGATAACCCTACCGGGTCTTCAATGGGGGATGCAGTTCAGACAAACCTTTCAGGCAAATTATGGCTTTCCATTTCTGTTTATATAATCAAATATGTAAGTCGTAAGTTGTTCTAGTAACTGGTTTAATTATATATTGATTTCATTATCAGATGATTTTGAGTGTTGATCTGTACATAAAAAGTTTGCGGTTCCTTAGGAGGACATGAGGGAACCATTAGCCCTCGAACCTGCCACCGTGCCTGCGGCTGAGTACAGGCACTCAATAGTGATGAGGTGTCATGGGGGAAATGGGTGGCGTCTCCACGCCAACGTACCTCTGCTGCAAAGCGCTTCCCGTCGATGGTGTGCTCGGAACCTGCAGGAGTGCTAGGAGAGCCCCAGTGGACGTGGAGTTCAACTGCCGAGTAGCGGTTTGGCAGACCCAAGATGTACATCTTGGAGGGCAGGTACAGCTTAACTGTGGAGAAGCACACATGAGTAAACAGAGGAATGGACAGCTACACTGCGGACAGTGCAATGTGAGTAAACACAGAGATGGACAGCTTCACTGTGGACAGTGCAATGTGAGTAAACACAGAGACGGACAGCTTCACTGTGGACGGTGCAATGTGAGTAAACACAGAGACGGACAGCTTCA
>JABFEA020000010.1:21747344-21767362 GCA_019775915.2 Cyphomyrus plagiostoma | reverse complement strand
CCCCCCCCCCCCCCCCCCCCCCCCCCCCCCCCCCCCCCCCCCCCCCCCCCCCCCCCCCCCCCCCCCCCCCCCTGTGGCAGAGAAAAGGCTGGGAAATGCTGCTCCCAGGAGCCAGCGTGTCAGCCGGTGAGCTCACACGCAGGATTGGTGTGTATCTGAACATTGCGGTGATGTCATCAGCCGTTCCCACAAGCGCATTCGCCTCAAACTTGCTGGGTTAATATCAGTACAAATATCCCAATAACATCCCTTTTTTGGACATACATCAATTTATTAAATAGTGTAAACTGTTGAATTTTGATTTCTTAGCATCTTTCTTGACTGGGTAGTTTCATTTCTGAAATGTGAATAATTGCTCATTATTATGCTCTTCTTGCAGAGTAATCAGATTTTGGAATGAATTACCCAGGTACACTAAGAACCTCAGTCAAGCTTTTGCGCCAGTGGAGAAATATTTTTTAAAATAAAATGTTTGAATTCTGCTTTCCTCTTTCCTTTGATTCTGTTTGATTTCACTTTAAAATCTATAAAATGAAAGCCCAATAAGGGAGTAAATGTACAAGACTAAATACTGAAGTATCAGCTATACAGACCAAGAAACTAAACTGCACAGAATCGGTCCCTGACTTTGATGCAGTGTTCTGCGAGTGATAATAGCTGCCACCATTTGAGGAGCAGGGAAGCTTTATTCAGCTACAAAAATGAAACTTTACACACATCTCATAATAACCCCAATGTTCCAAAAACATTCCTCGGAATCTTGCATGTGATTGTGTGTTGGTGATGCAGCAGTTTGTTTGACTTGGCAGTATTTGCAGTGCAGGCTGTATGATGGTGCATATAACGTCATTCACCGCTGAGTATCGCGCAGGGCAGAGCTCCATGGGGAATTTGCCAGTCCTCTGTCACGTGCCGGCGTTTGTGACAGGAAGTGCGGTAACCTTTTCATCCTCATTGCGTCGACTTCACATATGGTTTTATCTTAAACGTAGAGGCTGGTGTTTGACCTCTATGCCCCCAAACGTCAGGGCTCTCTGCCCAGGCTCACAGGCTCCTTCCCATCATGCACCAGCTGCAGCGCCTCTCTGACAGTACAGAAATATGACTCGCTCCCATGCGGATACCCGCAGTAACAGCTCGCACGTGTCTGGCCACTCTGTGCTTATTTACAGTAGCTCTGATCTTAGCTAGGTCTAAAATAGTTCTGACCTTACAGATCGTCCGTAACTCAGGTTTAGTCACACGGTATGGATCGTGATCTACTGGTGGATCCCGTCTGGGATGCAAGAGGAAGAACAGTAAGGTGCCAGGTGCACACCCTGTTCCAGTCACCAGTAAATCAGGCCTAACCCCTAATCCCCTGTTAGGGCACACCTAACCCTAATCCCCAGTAAATCAGGCCTAACCCTAATCCCCGGTAAATCAGGCCTAACCATAATCCTCGGTAAAGCAGGCCTAACCATAATCCCCTTTCCCTGCATTCGCTGTGTCAGCATCAGTTTCCTAGTTCTCTGTATTGAGAACCTCAGACACAAAGCAACACGGATGACTAAGTTCCTGTTGACTCCATTGGACCCCGATGGCAGGACACAGCCGCTGTCTCCTGTCACAGAGGAAACGGCTTCATTGTCACCCTTCTAGGACTTCCTTACGGAGAGCTCCCCACTGTTTGACACGCTTTTAATCCAGTGACTAAAGTTTGCTGGAAGTATGTGTACAAATTACACACAAGTACTGTATAATATCCAAAGAAATGGATTTATAATCCCAAAGGATAAACTAACCCTGACCCCTAACCACTAACCTTAACTTCACTGATGCTGAGAATCATCAGCTGAAAGGCCAGACTCCCTTCTGTAGTGCGAAGCTGAGCAGTCAGGCTGCCTGCAAATCACATTGGGCCTCACCGTCCATGTAACTCACTGGAAACCAATAAAACACCCCCTTCCGCTCCCTGTGTGCCAGACATGCCCTGCTGAGGGACACTCAGCCAATCAGGATCAGCTCATCATGGAGCCAGTGAGGTTTCAGTCCTCTGCTTCCTGAGAAGGTAAATGGCTTCTGCCAAGTACGTTGAGGTTTCACGAGCATGAGCAGCTCACTGTCCTGCTATGGGAACAGTCAGAAGGGGATGTTCACTGTGCCAGAAATGTCCACATTTGTTCTTCAGGGGTTTCTCGGTTGAGGAAGCCAGCGCAAGAGGAACAGCAAGAAACGCCGACCTTCTGTTCTCGCAGAAGTCCCTAAAGCTGTGTTTGCAGAGCCAACAATGAGGTTCTTTCCGGGATCCAGAGCAACATATGGATCCATTTTCATCAGCCAGAGATTATGCACGAATCTGGGCATGTTAAAAACAGATTGTGATGTCTTCAGAAGACATGTTGCAAAGGATTCTGGGAGACGGCCACCAAGTCCTTCTCTGCCCCCGTCTGCCATGAAGCGATCTGTGGAATCTGGAAAGGATAGAAGGCAAAGGAAAAGCATTAGGTTAAACTAAAAAGAACACGGATTTTCTTACACAAAATCCTCCTGTAATGGGGAAATTGTTTGTACCTATTAAACTAAACTGAACTGAATCCCCCAAGTCAATCTGCAGATGTGTGTCCTGAGCAGAGCACACACATTTCCTGGCTCCCGTCACACACACGTGTAGAGCTTGGTGTTGAATTCCCCCCCATAGCAGATGCTCCATTCCAATGCTTTTCAGCCTGCCCCAGATTGGCCCCTTCCTTCCACCGGCTGTGAGTTCCTCCTGACCCCCATGAGAAGTGTTACCCCCCCCCCACGGCTGGACCAGACCATCCCCAGCTGAAGAAATTCACCTGCCCACTGGGGAGCTGTACTCCTGTCAATCTGTGTGGGATCAGGATAATCAGCTATTTACCCTGAATAATCCCAAAATGATTCCTGCCCTAAAGCGGTGAATTCCTCTTCGTAACGCTGACATCAGAGAGCTTGTTGTGTGTATTATAATAATATGCAGCAGAAACGTCCAACCAAATGAGGCACTTCCTGAACCAGACCAGCACTTCCTGAAGCAGACCATTATGAATCCGCCCCCCCCCCCCGTCTGCTTTATGATTGGCTCCAAGTCCCCCCTCTCATGTGACTCTGATCAGAGTAAGTAGGTGTTCGGGAAGGAAACAGGACTCCCCTTTATTCCTGAGATGACCTTCAAATTTTTTTTTACCCATAATCCCACTCCCCAGCTCCCCTGAGTGTGCCCCGCCCCCCCTTGCCCCATGTGGCGTTTAGGCTCAGCACCTCCCACACTCCGCACCGCGCTTATTCCACATGCGGCACAGTGTTACAATTATGTAAGGCTTTATGTAACCGGGATCAGCGCTTCTGGATGGCGTCCCCAGACTTGTGCTAGCTGCATTAGCTGCATTAGCTGCAATAGTTGCGATAGCTTCATTAGCTGTGATAGCTGCGCTAATCATTCATCCATCGCTTCCTAGACAATATATGGTCACATGCTGTAAAACGTATCTTGTCAGAACAATTCATGCAGCTGAATGAGCGCAAATTACAGCAGATGTGTGCAAGACTCAATTCTCTGTAAGAAAACATCTCAGCAAAGGTTAGATGTAGCTTAGTGGGTCAGTATGCTGTGATCGGAAGCTTGCTGGTTCGAATCCTAGGGTCGGCCCAGTGATGTCACTGCTGGGCCCCTAAACCAGGCCCTTTCAGGGACCAGCTGACCCTGCTCTCTCAAAAACATGGCTTTTGGGTGGAAGATTCGAACACAGAACCTGCTGGCATTTCCAAACTTTCCAAAATACTTAATGTTGTCCTGTAGAAATGGCTGTTACGCATGTATAGGCCCTTAAACTGGGTGAAAACCAACAGTTTCCCAGCTCAACGCTCTTTCCAACATTCCCCCCGAAAGCAGAGTCAGGCAGAATGAGCAGCAGACCGCAAGTGCCATTCACACCGGCGCAGGGCTGCAGCCCTCCACCTGCGCCGCCCACTCTGGAGACCAAGAAGAGCTAAATGCTCCAGTGCAGCAGACCTGCCGAGACCAGTGTGAGGCGCTGCAGCTCCGCGGGGATCTCAGCCGGCGGCCTGCCAGCCCCAAGAATAGAAACGCGTTACGTAACAGAGCGCCGTGTGGAAATAGGTTAGAGGAATGCTCTGTGCCGCCATGTGACCACGCTATATCTGTCTGTGTTTCACAGCCGTCCGGAAAGGCGTGAGGCTCTGACGGGAGGGACCTCCCCCCATATGACCGATTTTAAAAGGATGAAAATTCTCACACTTTTAAAAAGTAACATTTTTATATAGATACTATATGAGTAACTATTAAGTGGCATGTATCGTTTCCTGTGCAAGTGCGGGTTTACAACACCACAACCCATAATGTGGCCCTTAATTCATAAAAAATACATTTCACACTTATAAAGTGTGAATCTAAATCTATTGGAAAAAACCACAGGCCTCAGCTGCATAAACATACAAAATGTGTCGCAGGTGGATGACATCATACTGACTTTTACTGACCTCAAGCAGGTGGATGACATCGTACTGACTTTTACTGACCTCAAAGGTATGATTATAATTATACCCAATAAACGAGCAATATGTGCTGAATGATGAATGTGGCAGGCTTGGCCTGAGCTGGATGTTCACCCTGGCGTGATATTTTTTGTGTTCCTCTGCAGCTTTGCTCATCTTCTGCTTCATAAGGTTTTTCGTTCCACTGCGTAAAGTCCCCGGTCTGACCCCGCCCCCCCAGCTGACCAGGAGGACGTCACACACGACAGCACTGATGTCCAGCATCACTCAAACCAAAACCATGTGCATCGTCCCACCTCTGATTCTGTCCATAGACACATTCATGTCCGTCGCCAGTGAGCTGTGTGAACCACATAGCACCCTACTGCTTCTGGCTTGCAAGTTAATCGGCGGCAAGATCAAGCGAGACATCGTGTGGGTTTGACGGACAGTCACATGCACGCCCATGTAAATGATTCTGTTTAATGCTACTTCCTAAAATATCGGCGTGTAACATGAAGGTAGACGACACCCCCTGTGGGACTTCACCTTTTATCACGGTCAATAAATAACTACGAAACAAGTCATACAGACACCATCCTGATGATGTAACAATATGAAAGAATAATAATGCAGAGGAACTGAAACTTGGGTTTTGCCACATTTAGTTCCCAAAGTTTGGTAATTCAGGTCCAGAGAGTAAAAGTCCAGACCAAGATTTTGTTTCAACCAGTTGACCATAAAGAGTCACAGTCACAGAGCTGGTTGGTTGAAACAAAATCCTGGTCTGGACTTTTACTCTCTGGACCTGAATTACTCAATGGATGATTCCATCCATCCATTATACTATTCATGGTCGCGGGGGGTTCGGCAGGCAGGCAACAACCCAGAAAGGGGCGCTAACCCATCGCAGGGCGCACTCACACACCATTCCATCTTAATTCAGTGGGGGGGAAGTGCAGTTGACCAGTGACGACGGGACGGGTTAGTAACCCCTGTGTCACAACCACGCCTCCGCGACACCATCAATAACAAGAGCATGTGGCTGTTTCTACCACCCCCACGGTGACACCCGAGTCACAGCACTGCACACGGCCCTCGACTCACTGCCACATAAAACAGAACAGCGAATCGACAGGGTACGTATAAAAAGCAATGTTATCAGTGGCTGTAAAATGAATATACAAACTGAAAGTGCGGGACAGTGCAGTGTGTGTGAAATGGCACGTTAAGTACAGGAGGTTCTGTAAGCCGTACACTCAGCAAACATCGAATCACATTAAGCCCCACTCTCCTGAGCGCTAATGATCAGCAGCGTCACCGTATAGCCACATGAGAACCCTTCACTCTGTCTGCGCGCTCGCTGACAGCCTCATCAAGTCTAAGGCATTATCATCAGGACATTGCTAAACACGGCACACACATAGCCTTCCTCAGTATGTGTGTGGGACTGCGATGTCAGGCGAGGGAATCTGTCTCTGGCTCAGAAATGAATCTTTATTCTTCTGGTGCTTATTTGAAGCGCAGCAGGGGAGGCAAGAGAGAGCAGAATGAGGGTCATTATCTTTGGAAAACAAAGGGTCCTGCATATCCGTCAGGATGCGTGGGGGGGGGGGGCACAGAGCCGCACGGTGCGTAACTCTCAGGCAGGGTGAAAGGAGGAAGAGAAGGAGGAGGAGGGCATGATCCGAGGAGGCACTTTAAGATACAACTGCAGTCTGGAATGTTCTGGAATCTCCAGAATGCCAGAGGTATTTAGTAGAGGTCACTAGTGGAAACTGATATAATGCAGTTTCCTGGTGCTGCGTATCAGCCGACCAGAGACCTTGGAGACTGAGCACATCACCTGATTCTGTCCAGTGGTACGTTTCCTCAGGAGCGGTGAGGTCAGTGGGAACACGCCCGCCTGTCTCACTCTGCTGCGAGGGGGAGGGGCTTGGCAGCCCAACCTACTCTCAGTCAGCTGATAAGGAACAGGAAGTCGATGAGGGTGGTGGTGGGGCTGATGGCTCTCTCAAACCACGCAAGAACTCGGAATCCTACCTCAGCTGCAGCCTCAGCACAGTTTGTGTTTATGGAAACTACCGACTACCACCTACATGCGGGAGGAGATTTCATTGTGGCCCTAAATAAAAAAAGACTGGCGGTCGGTACACGCCAGCACTCCTGAACACTCTGGGAAACGCGTGCCAATCCGAACGCATAGTCATCCGGCATCAGACGGAAGGGAGCCATGCTCCCTGTGTGGCCAATCAGCCGTCTGCTCCTCAAACCCCGCCCCCCCAATTGAAATTAAGCATGAGCATAAACACCTTTCCCATCATGCAGCTGTGCATTCAACTTCCCGACAAAGAAACCCATCTGAGAATGTTCCGCTGCATCAGGAATCTCGCTTCGCGTCCCCTATAGCATGAATAGAGGTCGGGTTCCAGCCTGGCATTAGTCATACATCCTTGCGGGTCTGTCTTCGTGATCGCAGCCCCCCTCTGCACCTGCGCAGGTGGTCCCTGCATGCCGGAGGTCACCAATGGCGCACTGGTGCTTGTAAGCATGACCCTCCGTCGTGAAAACAAGAAAATCTCTGCAATCTCTATTCATCCAGAGACCTCACGCTTCTGCCTGTTGTTTCTGCCCCTCCGCCTCGAAGGTTTCAAAAAATAAACAAACAGCGGGCAATTCAGGAGATCGTAGCTAGCCGGTCAGCGGGCCCATGCTTCTGGAGTGGGTTGGAGAGGCCATTTGAGGGACAACAGAATACTGATGACCCAAATGCCAAGGAGATACCTGCTGGTTCGGGGGTAGGAGGGCACATACTGGATTAGGGTTAGGGGTTAGGGTTATGGCAGGGGACGAGGCAAGGGACATCATGAAATGCGGTTTTCACACAGGCAAGCTCGGAGCCTGACAGGGAAACGCGGATTATACCAGCCATACGGAGGCAGCGTGTTTAGGCGGCATCTCCGACTTTCCGTAACCCACTGAATCAGCAACGCGGGTTCCTCTGGGTTCGCGGCGAGTTGGACCGAGCTGTCAGATTAGCGGGGGGCTGGTGAAGGACTCGGAACCAGATGCTCCTCGCAGCACCCAATCTCGAGGGCACGGTTAGAACCCGCCTGGAGCTGCAGACATCTGAAGGCAGGAGATGAAGCACACGGACACGTGCAGCCTGCAGCAGAATGGGCATGTGGGAGGAAGCGTTACGTAAAGGTCCGTTTCTGGTCCTCCGTCGTAGGTCTAATTAAGGCTGATAATGTTTTGCAGAATGAAATTAGGGATGGTGCTTAGCTTATGAATTAACATCCATTACTATGAATCGAAAGGGAATTCATGAATATGGAAGAGTATAACTGGGACGTAGAAGCTGTTTCCATCATGACATACATTAATACACGAGCTGGGATACTATATTGGAGCATCAGATAATCACAGAATAGCCCCCCAATGCTCCACACAGCCCCCATCTCCAGGAAAGCTAGAGGCTTCCACATCACAAGCAACACATCCCTCACACTACCAAAAGCTGTCACGTGTAAAAAAAAGAAAAAAGAACCTGCCCTCGCAGACAGGGGGAGCTATTTAAATCCCCCTCTGAGTCTGTCCAGTCACTGCTGGTTATTCACCCAGTGCTTAAACATCTAAATCCGTCTGCTGCGGGTTATTTTAACCGAGCCCCTCTTTCCTCATAAATATCCCCGACACCATCTCCATAAGTGCTTTTTGTGTCACGTATGAATGAGCAACTTCAGTGAGCTCACGACCTTCCTGTCAAACAGGGTGAGCATGAATCTGCTGACTGGTCGCTACACCGCTATGCCAACATGAGCTCAGTGGACAACTCAGTGTAAGCGTGGCTATACTTCACCACGGTAAAGTCGCGGTAAAGCCTGCGGAGTGTCTGCAACACGTCCCGCTGACGCGCCGACGATTATCTCAGGGAAGAACACGTTCATATCGCTTAGGGGACATTTGCATCCAGAGTGAATTGCAGTTTGCACCAACACACACAGCTGGACATTTTTAAAGACCTCCCTCGAGGGTCCGACTGCAGCTGTCAGGTTACGAGTCTTCAGATTACGTTTAACTGCCGTCCGACATTAACAGATGCTAGAGAAGCTTTTCTGAATGAATTTACAAGGTCTGTTTTTACAGACCCCCCCCCCCAAACCTCGGGCCCCCTGGCTCTAGAGCGCCCCCTACAGTCTTGGAATCTGCTCGGTGTCAGTGTCGGCACTGATGCTATTTTCCCTCTGCTGGCAGCAGGTTCAATTAAAGTGTGAAACAGCAGGACCTGTTCAGGCACCTCTGTCATCATCCAGACAAAGCCGTGGACCCAAACGCAGACCAGGCAGCTGATCCCATGACAGCGGCATGTGGCCTGACTCTCCATGAAAGGGAGACTCTGCTCTTTATGTCCGCTGTATGCACACACGTCTCCAGACTTCATTTTATAGCTGCTACAGGTGAGATTACAAAGAATCTGCATCAAGCACCACCGCTGATGCCCTATGTTCATTTATCCGGCTGGACAAATGCAGCTCCAATGATGAATAAACCCATATGGACGAACATTCAAACTCTGTCGACGTTATAATATTATTCGCTATAAACAAGACATAAACGCAGCCAAGTGATATTAAACTTTATGAAGTTTTAACACCATGTGGCACATGACAACAATACCAAGCCTCAATGTTTACTGCGTATGGTGTGCAGGTTTGACTCGGTGATGATTCGTCTTGCAGACCTATTGGGTTGTCTGTGCTTGTCTCGGAGGGCAGGGGTTGGGGGCAGGAAGCCCTGCAGACCCCACACCCCCTACTACACCCACACTGACGTAAAGATGACGTTACCCTCGTGTCTGATTCAATCGCTGCACAGCATTCTAGATAAACCATCACGGAATATCAGTTTCAGACAATACCTACCAATCGTTGACAAGAAACTCACGAGAAACACTGTCCTTTGTGTGCAACGTGGAGGAAATTAAATGCTAACAAATGATATTTAAAGCCGGTGCTTTGGCTAAACAGCGGAAGCGGAGACATCATGAGGTCTCAGTACAGAGAGCCAAGGCTGCATGTTAACAATGTTTAACAATTTCTTCTCTAAAGGAAATTGCATGTGCCTGCCAGAAATGCCACAGAAGGGCGCGATAACCCCCCAAGGCCATTTCAGAGAAACGGGCCGACCGGAGGCCAAGGGCATTTTAAACTTTCGAAGACTAGGATCAGCTCTAAACAAAGGGTTTATTAACCTAACCCGGGTCCCCAAAAGTCACGTGCGTGTGGGACCCACACCTGGAGACTACGTCCGGGGCCCCCTGGTGGATGGAGGGCTGCCTGGCCGTATATGTGTCACAACCCCTAACGGCCTAACCCTTATCACCCTGACTGCATGCACCCCTAGGGGGCAGTGGAGGGGCACGGATACCCTGACAGATTCTGGGGGTCCAGCACATGATGAGTGTCCTTAAATATGAAACATCATGTATAAAATTTAACAGGGAACCAATGGTAACATTTTGTCAGGGGCTCCAGAATTTCTAGGTACGCCATGCTCACTGTAATGGATAGAACAGTGACATGAGTATATAAGCCTGTGAGCCAATATATCTGACAGCCTTGAGTGAAAAAACCTGCTATGAGTTATTATTTTGTTCCACCATAGTCTCCCTGACAACTTAATACATACTGATCTATGAAGAAGCAAATAAAGGTATAACCGACATACTGAATTAAATAGGCTGTTTAAATCGTTATAACCGATAAAATTGCTAATACTCAGTATCAGTTCCTGTTGAAAGTAATAATATATAGTAATACAAATTTTTGCATAGCCTGAAACGCATCGACCACCTTTCATTTGACTGCAGGTTAGAGTCTGACTGTATATATTTTGCATATGACAAATAAAAGAAATAAATGCAAAGCCGCGGCAGTAAAGCGAGAGCTCAGTGCAGGGGCTGAGCAGTTTTATTTGCACGATATCCGCGGCGGGCTCCAGTCGTGTGTGGCCCTATCGATCTGTATGTGGAGCAGCCCGGAGTTACGTAACAGCGCTGAAATACTCGGCGGTCACATGTGCGCGCAGCTCCGGGGCGTTTCGGCGGCTGCACGCGGGTGTCGGAGATTCGCTGGCAAGCGAGCTGCATGCGCGGCGGCCACCCCGTTTACCCTCCTTGGAAGGGGTGCCTAGGGGGGACAAAAAGCCAAAACAGACGGCTATTGTCGCAGTTACCGGGAAGGGACGGATTGGGGGCAGCCATTTAAAGCCACAGTACGCACTGCCCCCCCAGCTCAGATACAGCCTGTATCACAAAAAAATTAAACCCCAAGCCATCTTCACTCTCACTACAAAAACGGTGTTTCAAACATCTTGGATTAAGAGAGATAGATTATGGTATTTCGGAATAAAATGCATCGTACTGCACTAATGATAGCGCCGATCACGCCGATAGCTCCAAACATCTAACCCAAGCATGCGGACAGCTATGGCGGGATCGCCATAAAGGCCGCCTGAGTACCTGTCTGGCCGCCACGGGTATCTGACGTTAGATCACAGGATTCCCTGGTCTTTGAAACGCTCTGGCCTGGTCAGCGGAGTAAATGGCCGCAATGTGACCCGCGTACAGTGTGTGGCCGGCCCAGTGGGTTAAAAAGGTCGTCGGCTTAACTCGGAGGGTCGACAGGGCGGAATTAACAGCTGGACTCTTGGAGCAATAAGGCCCCTAACCTCCTGTGACTGGATGGATGGACGTGCTTATTCAAAAACGCGTGTGGCTTTTTACACATTTATCCGCTAAATAAACAAAATGCAATCCCACTGCAATCTGCAAATAGGGGGAGGGGGGGGGAATTGTGAATGAATCTTTTTTCTTGCGGTCACAACGATTCGATTCGTGGTGCATCTGCTGTGATAAACCTGGCGAAAACAGGTGAAATACCCTGACCCAGATGTTAGACTCAACAGCCTTAATGACAAGTTAGAACAATAATTTGCCTCTACACTCAGAGTAAATTTCCATTTTATCACAAATTATTTTAGTTAGCTTTTGTCCAAAACGAAGATTAAAGAATACGTTCCAACTAAAATGTTCACTGGGACGTGAAGCTTACTCAGTGTTCTTTTGTTCGGATTTGTACTGATATAAATACTCCAGGAGTTGCAAGATTTGCTATGAATTAGGCCTTCGTGTCTGCGGGAGACACTTCGTTCAGACCGAGGGACGTAGGCGAGCCGCCTCCCGAAGAGAGGAAGTGACTGGCTCACTAATAAAGCCCTATCCGCGTCACCAGAGGAGCCCTGCTCCCGTATCGCTTACCCTCTGATCCATTCTGAATGGAACATTCTTATACAGGAAATATTAAACACGTGGAGTAGCAACAAACCACTTGATTCTGGTTTAACCCAACGCAGCTACCCGACGTGGACCAGCAACGCCATAATCATATAGCGGCCGCTCTATAATCAGCTGACCAACGAATCTTAGGTGTTTATTACTACAATTAAATGAAGCTTGATAAAGCATGCTATCCCCCTTTGGGGATTTTAACCGAAACTCCCCACAATTAACAAGGCAAGCAGGTCTGCAAGGTAAGCTATCTGGGTGGCACCTAGGGTTGAGTAACACTGTTCCGTGTAACATGTACACAGTGATCATAATGAAGTACTCAATGATCTGAGCGTCACCGTGAGAATGTTCCAGGGTCGGCAACAGTAAGAGTCTGCGCCTGATTGTGCGTGTATTATTATTAGCCCTAAATTCAATAAGATGGGGGTGGGCGTCTCCCACACGCGATCACGTTTTTCTGGGAATCTGGGCGGATGGTGAGTTAGACCCCCCCCGCCAGTCTAACGGGAGCCGGGGAGAGGATTACCAGCGCGGAAAACAAGAAAACAGACATCTACCTCCCAGTGACCATCGGTGACACACCAAAAATCCAAAACATTCGTCGAGCTTTCTTTGATACTATAGAGGTATAAGAAAAAGAGTGTCAATCCATGGCACATGTGCCCAGCCAAATGTAGGACATCGTGACCTGCTCTGATTACAATTTAGCCATGAGACGCAGAAGCAGAGGGAAGCTATACGAAAAAGCCTGAAAGTATACCATAATGAAACCCAAATTAACTATGGAATTATATATATATTAACTATTTGTTATTATATATACGCCTATATCCATAATCATCATCATCAACAACAACATCAACAGTTAAAAATAATTATTAAGCCAGGGCATGTAATCCGTTCAGAAGATGCGTTACCCGAATTTCAGAAATTTACACCCCGCCAGATGAGGCCTATGGCTATGGAGGGTCTGCAACTTAAAAGCTTAAAACAGAAAATGTGACCGATGGGGTCCTAGGTGAGCCATTTATATTTCAGGTTTTGATTACAGATATTTTTAAAGGATGTGTAATAAATGTTTACTGTAGAGCATGTGACCTTTTCATAAATGACGGATACGTTGCGACAGTTTATAGAGACATACCCTGATGTATTATACAGTATTCGGAAAACAGGTGAGCTTGCAATGGAGCATCTACTTAAGCAAATGAACGTTGTAATGGCGATTTTATACTGCACTGGGAGTGTGCCAGAGTACCAATTAATATGACAGTACAAAGACAAACTCTTTAGTAGAAAAGTTGCGACACACTAATTATTTTAAGGGTTATATGAACGTTATTTAAAACAGCATATATGCATTCATATTTTGAGTCCTCGTGGGATGACATTAATTATAGCCTTTCATAATGCTCATACAGCGTGTTGAACATCTATTTAGCGGAAGTGAGAAACTTTCAGTGTTTATTTAGGATATCTCAAGCACATAATTACGGAAACAAATGGAAATCCCAGCAAACATCAGTCTGATCTGTTAAACAGTCTCTACCCTCCCGAAACTTTTAGCTATAGTCACAATCCAGTGAGGCTGTCAGGCTGTCGAGCACTTAAAAAGACAAGACTGGCCTTCATTCGAACCAAGCAAAGCAAGTCAGACGTGTACGGCAATCCAGAAAAATTAGCTACAACGTGTAGAGCCCTCCAGTAATGCTATAACAAAAGAGTACATTTTCGATAAGCTAATTTATTAAATAAAACTATTTCGTTGCCGCTTTTCTTGCGTCTATTGGCGCTCTGCAGTATGACACATCCAACGCTCAGAAATAATCAGTGAAATCAATGCACGCATTTAGCTGTAGTCTGGACATATGCTGCATATATGTAACAAAAAATCAGTTACCTCCGTCAATCCAAAGTTAAATCCCCGCTCACAGTTACCGCACTGCAAGCGACCCCAGCTCCACGTGCCTTGCTCATTACCATCTTATTTACATATGCAAGAAGCAGTCGCCTATGGGATTGAGATGGTCTTCACGCTCCTTCCTATTGGTCAGAATCGGCTCTCGGAGCGCCAATAAGGGTGTCCGGAGCGGCTGTGCCCGCCCTCCCGGACACGTTGCCTTAGGAGAAGTTACACGGGCCGCGTCTTTGTAGCTCTACATCACAGAGCAGTTCCCAGTGCAGCAGCTGCCAACCGCCCTAGTGCCCCGGACGTAGGCTACTGCCGGACAAAAGAAAGGGTCGTCCGCCTCCTTTTGGTAAGATGTACCGCTGTCCCCTGCAGTCCGACGCCGTCCGGGCGAATGCGCGATCACTGATCGTTTGAGAGACTAGAGGCTGCCGGGGGCTGGTAATCAGACCCTGATATGTATCAGGGAAAGGCGTAGAATGACCCGGGGGTTCGACGAGCCCCATGCGGCCGCTTGGCGGAGGAATGCGCTTCGCGATCGCTGTCTTTCGTGGCACTGCGTTTCGGCTGTATTTTAGCAAGATATATACTGTATATGTGCTATGGATTGTGCGGTGCTGACAGATTAAATCTCTAAAGATTAGTAGGGTAGCTCTAATAAAGGAGCATATAATGAGCTAGTTTTGTGTCTTTGTTAATGGTACTGTTATGTGGTGAGTTTACATCTTAGAGCCCCACCCCAACTTAAGTGTTACTGATTACAAAAACGACTCTCAATTAGCGATTTATTGTCATAGTTTAAGTGACTGTCTCGTCGCATATTACTGTGCATGTAAATGATTTATATTTTAGGCTGCATGTAATTATCCTTTATAGTAATTTCAGCTGTCCGATCCTTCTGTGGGTTCTATTTAAGTCATTGCAACAGCTAGACTACTTGATGCTTCGGAAATGAAGTACTTCTGAAACTATTTTAATACATTTGTTACATTACGCAGATTCTGCTTTGCATACGTTTTAAATTTCGTCAAATGAGACAACCCTTAGCGCTTCGTTGCTCGATTAAACCCACTTTTTGTGGCTACTTTACCATTAAGGACTGCATTGAAACGACTTGTCATCTACCAATATTTTTAAAATAAATTAATTTAGCATATTATAAATGAACGCGGTCCTGTTTGTGCACTGAGGCCCAGTAAAGGTCGGACTGAGTGTGTAACGTGACCCCGCTTCACACTTACAGTAAGTACAGTAATTATGATTATACGTCGCTGTTCCTCTTTAGGATGGGCTTTAAACTTTTTATTTTCTCCAGTGAGCAGAAAGCACGTTACTTTATTACGTAACTCTGACCCCCATGCCAGGAAGCTGATTTGGTAAACACCGAAACTGCTTTGCTTCTTTTATTTCTCAATTTCAACCCCTTTTTCATCATATCAGTTTCGTTGCATTTTATCCGTTTATCCGCTCCTTTTATGTAGAAAGGTACGGCGCCCTTTGCTGAAACTTAAAGTGATCTTTATAAAACGTTATTTATTATTAAACGTTAATTTTAGGATGCGTGTTTTTTGTTAGAATGACGATAAAATATTATTGCCTATATAAAAATCTATTATCAGGTCATGTTGAATCACAGATAAAATAACAAGCACATAAACAATGCCAATTAGTTGCAGTGACAGAGTCGCGGTGAGGAAAGCGGGGCCGTGAAGCCCTAATTAAAGCCCCGGAAGGTGGGAATCCGCCTGCGGGTGGCGGGCTCTGGCCTCCGTCACTCCGTCTCCCGCTTTCCTTTGTCCCACGTAGCTCGGTAGGATGAATCGGATGCTCTTTGCGAGACACCCAGGCTAATGTGTATCCTTCAAGGGACGAGAGCTGCTTCTTTTGTCTTTAAAAATCTTCATTGCGGAGAGTTTGGGCCTCAGAAGTACAGGAAGACCTAAAGTGCTCAGTACAGCCAACCTGGCTGCAGACACAAAGGAGTGAGGAGTCGCCGCACTTAAATGCGGGATCCGATTCTGCAACACATCAGCATCGGTTATGTCACCATTCATTTACATTTCTGATATTTCCTTTCCTTACTTCTGTGTACCTGGTTTTGCTGCATTGTCCTTCAGGGTTTTGCGCTGCCTGCAGCCCACGGGGACTTTTCCGGATCCGGTGTTCAGGCGTTGCTCTAGCCCTGCCTGGTTTCACTGTTTCGCCTCTATGCACACTGTTCGAGCAAGTTTTGAGCAAGGCTGGTATTAAGAAATTCAAAAGCTCACCCACAGGGTAGTTAAATAACAAGTCGTATTTTGGTCTAATATTGAAATGTTTGCAGCCCTGCTCCCCCCTCCCTTAGGCAAGCAATACTTTCTGGCATTGTCTCTGTTTACTTCGTTCATGCCATGTCTCGTATGATGTAATGTGCCGTCAGTGTAAGTGGCTTCTTTGATACTGAGTCCTAGCTCACCAGCCATAGCTGATCTGTTGACCTCCGCTTTAAAGGCGTCCCTTCAGATTTATAATAAGATGCTGAAACAACATTAATTATGGCAGTGACAAAAATATTCATTATCACAGACTGACAGAGGTAAGGTGACACAGAATGGCATGGTGACACTATGTATTCGCTTGTTCTGACATCGTTGGACACCGACACTGTCTGGGAATATAAGTTGGCTTCTCTTGCCCCCCCAGGTTAGCGATGCTTATCTGCGTTTAGCCCCTTCCCCCCCACGGCTGAGGATGTCCGCTTCACATTCTGGGGGTTCTGCCGATCGGTTGACTGGTGCCGATGGAGATGGTTTGTTTGGACCCGACCGGGAGCAGGTGTCGTCGAGGAGGATGACTCACTCGCCCACGTCAGTTCAGGAGCCGCACTGCGAGCCCCCTGAGGCCCAGCAGGGGGGGCGCCGGGCCGTGGACCACAACCATGCCAGCTGCGGATGCCCGTCCAGCAGCACCTGGACCTCAGACGGGGATGGGCACGCCCCTCCAGAGTGCCAGCGACACTCCGGGTCCCTCTGTCCCCCAGTGGCACGGGATGTGCTGCCGGATAATTCCCGGCTGGCCCGGAAGAGGCTCAGTGACTCAGTGCGGCCTGGGCAGTCGGAGTCGCCCACAGACGGGAATGAGCTGTTTGCTCACAAGGTGAGTCTGACTGGACTGTGAACTAGGATCGCAAGTAAAAATAGCTCCTGACTTGGCTTTTCCTCTGGAGAATTAATCAAGATTCCCTCATGTGAGGGGGGGCAGGTGGGTGCCTGAGGAAGGACCCCCCCCCCATCACCGCTTTGCATCTTCACCTACCTGTTTAACATTGGGCGGCCAGATTCTGCCACCCGCTGTCTTTGTACTTCCTCTTTATCCATTTATTGTTTAGCTGTTAAATAGCAGGAACTCTTGTCACGTGCAATTTGACACGTACATCTTTGGTCGATGTGGAAGGTCGATTGTGTCAGACGAAATGGCGATTTCATACAGGCATCTCTCTGTTCACAGTGCTCTGAGCTGCAGTGCTACGTCCCCCCACTATCTTCCATCCTGAACGGTTTACGGTCCGGAAGATACCGGCAACGTAAGTGACTCACCGCTCATTGCGCAAGTGCCTGTGCTGCTCTCTCCCCTCCCTCACACGCCTCCCAAACCCCCTCGGTGACCCTCCACGGTGGCATCGACAGCCGCTCCCAGGGACCAACTGAAGCAGAGTTAGGAATGTGGGCAGTGTCCAAGGTGCCGCGCATCACAAGCTGCAGTTCCCCCCCCTTTAGGTAGTATGGCTAGAGCAACCTTGCGGTTGTGTCAGCCTGGTCCTGCACCAAGCATGGGAAGCTGCTTTTGCAGGCTGCGGCGTCGGGCCCGGCCTACACACCCCAGAGGCACTCTCGCGGGACCCGTGTCTGACAGGCGAGTGCCGGTGTGACCCTGCCTGGGACGTTGGGCCCGATGGCGGTTTGGTAAGACACCATCAGAGCTCGTGGCATGAATGGACGCCCTTTAAACCCCGTGGTTGACCGAGGATTTAGTTTCGACAAGAAGTCAAAGCCCCGACTGTGTTCTCTCACCCCCTGACTAGTTATATTGTAAGTTTCTCCAAAGCTCTGGCTTCCAGCATGAACTGGAGCACCTGTCAGGCTAAATGAGCCCCTCTGTGGGGAGTGTGGGCAGCAGGAGGCTTGTGGGGTCTGTGTCTCTGGCCTCACACCCCCCTTTTCCTCCCCCCCCTTCAGCCTGGAACCTAACGGCGCTTTTTCCACTATAGCTAATTCAAACCAAGCAGGAAGCCGATGTTCATGTAACTGGTGCCAGCTGCGGGAGACGGGAGCCAGGATGCCGCTTGTCCTGCCCTTCGCCACGGCCCCTTGCCAGCGACCCATGTCCCAGTTACGCAAGATGTGGGGGGGGGGGGGGCATCGCACGCAGATCGGTTTGGACACGAATGTGGAAAATGTGGGACTTTTAGTGTTTCGTTTTGAATACACTGCCAAGTGTGGCTGTATGACAACATGTAGCTTGGATTGTGGCTGTTACAAGCATTTCTAAATGGAAAGATTAAATGAAACCACCGGTTGAGCCGTAACAGGAGGCCGCCTCGCTGGCTAAACAGGTGTTGGAATGTAGCTGCCGCGTTCTGCAGGACCAGTTACAGGAGCTACCTGGCTGGCAGTGAGATTCCTAAGCTTCCCACCCTGCCCCCGCAGCACCCCCTGCCCTCGGGAAGCCCGCACTCGTGCATGCCACTGCTGCGTGTCCGTGCACCTCCCGCGGAGTCACTCCTGCTCTGATGTCTCCTCCATGCAGGTCTCACCAGCTTTCAGGAGAGCGTAGCCATGGACAGGATCCAAAGAATCATGGGCGTCCTACAGAACCGTTGCGTGGGGTATGTCCTCCCTTTGCTGCTACCTGGACCCTAACCTTTCCGTTAGTGCATTTCGTGGACTGCTTGGTGGTCCTCCCTTAGGCCCTGGCACGACACCCTTCCACATGATCAGTCATCCTCTGATGTGACAGTATAATAAGAAATTACATCACTGCCTATCCCGCCCCACAACCCAAACACAATTATTTCCCAGCAGACTCTGCAGGGTTATAGAAATGAATGGAGATTGTGTCTGTGTTGCATCATTCCACCGGAGTCAGACAGCAACAAATCCCTAGCAGCCGGTTGGCCAGCGCTGTCCGGGCTTCCCATCTGCCATTGGCCAGGCGTCCGCCTACTGGAAGCGCCCTTAATTTAGTGCCCCCCGGAGACAGGCCGGCCAGCTGCTTGCCGCACAGAGTAGACCGTAAACGGGGTCTCGCGCGTCTCTCTGCCGGCTTGCCTGAGGGGCTGGGAAGTAGCAGCCGACCTCCTCCCACTCCACCCGTCCAATCGCAGCCCCCTGCAGCTCCGCATGATGGAGCCTTGATGGAAAGGATACAATCAGAGGAGCGCGGCACAGGGCAGCACACAGGAGGTGGCGCCGCTCCCTGCAAAGTCCATTCATTCCAATTAGCCATCTGTCTCGGAGTAATTGGAATTAATTGGCATTACAGATTACTTGGTGATGCCACCCCGCCCTAACGGGCCTCTGGAAGGCTGCCTTGGCCGTGATTTTTTTTTTCCAGTGAGCATGGAGATCAACTTATTACTCGCGTCTGATTTATTTTCAGTTTTATCCAGTGTTTAAATACATCGAATTTTGTGTTTGTTTTCACAGTGAGAACTACGTCAGCATCATCTTGAAAGTGGAGGAGATGCTGAAAAACTGGTTCCCCAAAGTGAAGCCAGGAGAGCAAGGCGATATAGGGCAGGAGGAAATGGCGCTTTCCAAGAAGCAGAAGGTGACCATGTGCATTTAACACAATGTTTTCCAACCTGGTCCTTTGGGACATGCAGGCCATGTTTTTGCTCCTACCGGGAGCTGGGAGGGAGCAAAAATGTCTGTGGGTCCCTGTGGACCGGGTTCTGAAACACTGATTTAACGAGCTGCAGGTTTGTTGCTGATAGGCTGACGAGGGGCTCTGTTCGCTGTCCGAACCGTTAACCAATAAGAAGCAACATGAGCGAGAGCAGCACCTGGGGGAGTGAGGAGGTGGGGGGCAGAAGTGCAGAAGCTCTCTGTAAAAAAGCCCCTTTGTGAGTGAGTCACTCAGGTGTGAGGTCAGGTTCTGCTTCTGAGTTTCGGCTGCAGTGTGTGAGGGCCCCCTGCAGGAACCGTGCCGTGATGTCACAGAAAAGCCACGTCACTGAGTCTCTTCGTTTCTCCCGCCAGCTGTGTGTTGCCAGCCCTGCCC
>JABFEA020000010.1:21705850-21718717 GCA_019775915.2 Cyphomyrus plagiostoma | reverse complement strand
CCCCCCCCCCCCCCCCCCCCCCCCCCCCCCCCCCCCCCCCCCCCCCCCCCCCCCCCCCCCCCCCCCCCCGCCGGGCCTGCCAGGGTATGAAGCCACATTGCAGTCATGGACAGGACACTCTCTGTAGGAAGGACGAGGTTAAACATGCCATCGGTTACTTGCTTGGAGCTCTTCTTCATTCTGGGGCTCAACTGGCCAAATAGGAGTAAACGCACTACCACACGAGGACAGAGAGACAGACGGGACACAGGTGAGGGAGCGGCCTGCCACCAGGCTGGCCGAGTGCCCTGATCACACCTCAGACTGACACTGCCACCATTTCAGCTCATCAGTAAACCCTGTTCCACTGTGTAACAGACAGACCCAGCCACAGTCTTAACAGAACGAGTAATACAAGGTCAGCTATAAGGTACTTAATACCATACTACTGTAAAAGATTATGATACCGTCTAACATTTAACTAACAAAGTTAGATAACACGGAAAACCTTTAAGGCATATGGTCATTAAAAACTAATTTTTATTCACTAACACTATGACTTTGTTCTTACCTCTCTTTTTGTGAGAAAAGGCCAAGTCCAAGTCCACGTTTCTTCTTCCACTCTGGGGGGGGGGGGGGAAAAGATTAAAACAGAAAATACACTCGCTGTGACGTCAGACATTAAAAGCTCGTGCCGCTCTTCGATTTCATCACGCCTAGCTGTCCAGATGTGTCGAGCAGTAAATTAGTGCAGCCGCCTAAATGTGCCAGAAGGGGGAGCCGCTCACCAGCGTATAGCCCTCCTCATCGGACTCGGGCTGTGACAGGTCCGACTCGCTCCGGGATTTGACGAGCCGGAAGCTGGGGCTGGCCTGCACGGCACGACTCTCTGCGCTCAGGCTCTCGCTCCTAAACACAGGAGGCTGGGATCACTTCATCGTTCCAATAACGCTGACCGGTCGCGCACGACCATCTTCATGCCCCCGAGGCACCCCCCCAGCGCGCACCCGCTGCAGGTGACCCTGGGACATTACTGCAGGGATGGTGCACTCTCTCATAATTAGGGGGGTGAAATGTAAAAAACGAGGTAGGAAGAGGCGCCATCCTGCCATCCACCTGGTCATGATGCCCAGCACGTCCTGGGAGCTGCCGCTCGGTCCTGGGACGGGCCCCTCCTCCTGGTGCCGCTTCAAGGGCTCGGCCAGAACCGGGCTCACCCCCAGCACCAGCAACACACAGCGGTGGATGACGGAGTTGCAGGCCGCCGTGTACAGGTCCTGTCCCTCGGGGAGCCCGGAGCTGCCACGTCGGTCCGCCGGCGCATGGGGGGCGTCCTCCTGCCCTCGGGGCACAGGGCTCGAGCCCAGGGCGCTGCCCCCGCTGCCGCCGGCCCGCTCTCGCTCCCGCCCGCGAGCCACTTCCCGCGCTGAGAGGAAACATTGAAAGATTTCTGCACCGTGCGACACAAGAGACACAGAGCGGGAATTAGAGCGGCTGGCGGCCGGCGGGCCGGAGCTCACGCCGTACCGGGGCGTGAACGCGGCGCCGGGACCCTCGCAGAGCGTAGCTGGTACGCGCTTATGGGGTCTTAAAGGAGGTGAGACACACGCGACACGAGTAACGCACGAAGCCCTGCGCGATACCATGCATAGCGACACCAGTAGTACATGTGATTTTACATTTTTTAATCACGTGTGAACACAGCTCGCTGATCGTTTCTGCCTGTTGCCGTTTTTATGATTATTTTAATTCCAGTTTAAGTTAAGCCTCTGGCCCCACCTTGTGGCCAGGAATAAAACAGCCCGAGCTGATTACCCCCGCTGCCCCATTAATCGCACCATAGCGACCCCCCCCCCAGCTCCCACCTGCAGCCAGCTGCTGAAGCTGCTTCCTCCCAGGCAGCACTGCCAGCTTTAGGGTCGCAGGAGTGCCCCCCTCGCCATACTCACTCCCGGGCGTCATGACCTCGCGCTCCTCCTCCTCTTCATCCTGCTCCGGGTGGCCCTCCTCTCGCTCTCGCTCCCGCTCCCGGTCGGCCCGCTCCTCCAGCTCCGCCTCCTCGTCGATGGTGCGCGTGAAGCTGTGCTCCTGGGCGTCCATCTCCAGGGACTCCTGGTTGTCGGAAATCTGAAAGAGAGCAGCCCCGTCGAGTCCGGGCGACTGCGGCGGGAGGGAGGACGGAAGCCTCTCTGATCGGGTGACATACCCGCCTGTCCCGAGACGATGAGCGTGTCTGGATGAGCTCCATGTTTTTACAGGCCAGCAGCCGGTTGCGGACTTTGTACACGCTGCGGTAAACCTCAGTTAGGCTCTTACAGGGCTGGTACCTGCGGGATACGCAGCAGGTGTCAGACCGTCCTGGGGGCGGGCGAGGGCGCCGATGCCCAGGCCTCCCCATGGCATACGCACCTGCCCTCTCCGCAAGCCTGGCCCAGCAGCCCGGTGTGCTTCAGCAACGCTGCCAAGATGAACCTGGACACCGTATCCAGGAGCAACTCGTTGCTCAACGTAGCACTATCCCAGTCTGAAAAGAGCAACATTCCCAGCATTCATTAGAATAATTATCCATGTTCCAAAGGTTTTCCTGGGGTGCGACCAGTGGGGAGACGTGTAGCTTGTCCCAGGCAGCACAGTGCAAAAGACAGGGCTACTACAAGGCTTCGGATGGAGGACAAACAAACACAACACAGATAGAACATGCAGCTCCCCATACACAGAGCGGTGCAGGATTCGAACCCACAACCATGAAGCTATTGTGCTACGTTACGCATTCAAAAACCTTGCATGTTATACAACAGAATAAAACTCTCCCACTCTAACCTTTGCTCACAGCATAATCCTGCATGTTCATCCACAGGCTGTTGGTGGGCTCCTTGGTGGAACCCAAGGCCAGATCCACCAGCATGGTCAACCCGGGACGTAAGGTGCATTCAAAGGGCTTCTTCTCCTCGTTGCCAGAAAGGGCCACCTCCAGCAAGGAGGTGATGCAGTGATCTGGGCGACAGATGGAGCGTGTTAAGCTGGGGCCCGGCCCCCACGGAGCAACGCCGAGGCCCCCGGAGCGTACCGAGTTGAGGGATGTCCATCTCCAGTCCGTTACTGAAGAGCGGCGTCTTCAGCCAGTAGGCCATGTCCTGCTCCTCCAGGGTCGTGGCGGCCCCCTGCAGCATGCCCCCCAGGCAGCGGCCCACCAGCAGGGCCGCCGTGCGCTCCAGGTCTACCAGCCACACCCAGGACTGTGCCGGCTGGGGCAGTGGCGTGCCCGCGGGTTCCACCAAGTCGGGGGTGCCTGGGGGAGCGGGAGGGTCCCCGGTTCACAGAAAACCCACCACGCCCGTCAACCAGCCGGGATTCATTCCGGACGCGAGGGGGGGGGGGCGGGAGGCGGGCCTCACCGTGAAGGGGCCACTGCAGCTCCTGCTCTTCCAGCAGGCTGGCGGCCGGCAGCAGTCGGTTGAGACGATCCAGCGGGGGCAGCAGGTCCAACAAGGAGCGGAGCAAGGGCCGCGCCACAGACACGGGCAGCAGCAGCAGGGAGCTGACGATCTGACACAGCATGCTGCCGGCCGCCGACACATAGAGCACGTCTGCAGAGGCACGGGCGTTACTCAGAGGCTGCCAGGACACGCCAAGGGCACGCCAAGGGCGCCACTCGCCGGGCGCGCCGCCCCGTACCTCTCAGTTTCTCCCGCACACCGCCATTCCAGGAGCTCTCCTTCAGCAGTGCGGCTGAGCGGGAGAAGATGTCCGTGGCGTGAGGTAGCAGGAGCTGCAGGTGTTTGTGCAACAGAGCCACGCTGCTGGAGGTCTGAGGCAGAGGGGAGAGAGAGGGGTACGAGTTAGGGGTCTGTAGGCCCCCAGGGCATAATCACCAGGCCAGAGGGAAGGGTCTGCAAGGGATGATGGCATCTTAATATGGCCCAATATGCACATTTAGCCGTTCGTTTAGCATTTAGCGCATTAAAGTGTAATGTGGATGGTTGCCTGACCATAAAAACCCAGTATTGATTAGGCACAGCCTACAAAGTGATATGATCATTTAAGAAACAAATCAGAGAGCTGAGAGGCCTGAGAGTTTAAAGCCTGCATGGATCACAGAGGGTAAATGAAGGGGTCCCACCTCAGTGACGCTGTTGATGTGGCAATAGGCGAGCAGCTGCTTCTGCAGCGAGCACAGCAGCTCATGCAGGTGGGCCGGCTGGTTGCTGTCCGCAGACGACGCCCCCTGCAGGATCTTGTCGCTGTTCTTCTCGAGCTCCCCGAAGGCCTGATCCTGGAGGCCGTGTTTCCGAACTGAACAGTAAGTATAGAGCGGGAGGAGAACGAGAGCCAGATTTACGGGGGGCGGAATCTCACCGTGTAGAAGCCCAGGTTCCTCAGCAGGGTCTTCATCAGGATCTCGGCCAGGTGTGTGTCGGGGTGGCCCTCGGGGGCGCCGTCGGCGGCCGGCCCAAAGGGCAGCGTCTCGGGGCTGTCCTGAGGAGCGCTGTACCCCAGCAGCGAGGCTACGTGGGTGTGGTCCTGCAGGCTGGTCAGGATGATGTCCAGCTGCATCCTCTACAAAACAGACGCCCAGAACTGTAAGGACTTGTGACTTCTGGGCGCAGGAAGAGGCCGGTTCTGCCACCGTTTCCCACACAGTTACCGCCCTCTTTAAATCTGTCCCCACAGCAGTAAACTGGAGCAGGGTGACCCGGTTATGAGCAGGTCACACACAGCGCACTGCAGACCGCTGACTGGGAGTTTTCAGTGGCATGAAAAGCGCTTCTCATCTGGCTGCTTCCTTTTGACAGTCAGGCTGTCCTTTCCCACCGATCGATGCCTAAATCCAACACCACAGGAATACTCTGCCCAGCCCGAGGGCAGACAAACTGGATGTTGTCATTACTTGCAACTCGCACCCTTCGCAAGCTATTAACATCACCATCATCATCATCACTCGCTATCTGTATGTCGGGGGGGGGGGTATTTCATAACAACAAAAAAGCCCAGTTGACTTGACGCTAACAAGTGATCCCCTACCTGTCCTTTAGATAAGCTGCCCCATCTGTCAGGCCCTTGGGGCAGCAGGGAGTGCAGTAGCTCCATCCGCTCGCGGAGAGGAGGCAGCAGCATGGTGGCCCCCACAGACAAGGTCTCTATGACGCTCTGAAACACACAGCAGGGTTATTCCATGTTATCAAGGTGCCCCCCCCCCCTCCCTTGCATATTGGGGTAGGACAGCGGCCTCTACACTCACCTCCTGGATTTCATCAGGCACGGACGAGTCCATGAGGCGGAAGAGCAAGTTCCTCAGCGGCCGGGCCTGGCGGCCCAGGATACTGGTGGCCACACCCCCCGCCAGGGCCAAGGCCAGGTGATTGGACAGCAGCTTCAGGCACAGCTTCAGGAAGTTATGATGCTCCCTATGAGAATAAAATTATACTTATCCTCCTGATAACAGTACGAACTAAATAAAGGGATTATCACTGACAGAAGAGCAGAGAGAGATCTGGGGGTGAGATGTCTGTGCTCCATCCCCGGGCACATGCCATACCGGGGTACGGCGCCTACCGTGACGATGGGAAGGGCAGGGGCGGAACCTCGTTGTTGATGCCGTCGCAATAGCGCTCCAGGAAGGAGCGCAGGTGCGAGAAGGTGCTCTCCTCCAGGTCCACACAGTACGGCCGATGCCAGGCCACCACTTGCCTTGAGGGTAACGACACGGAGAACCAGCTGGATTAAGGCGTCCAGCAATAGGCGGGCAGATATTCAGAGGGAACAAGACTCTACTTTGTTATTTTACCTACAGGGACCTATGAGACTCACTAAATTTCCAGGGAAAGCTTCCACGAGCCCTGGTCACGCCCTGCGGCCTCACCTGTCCCGGGGCAGGGCAGTCCACGCCAGGCTGTGAGACGTCCCGGCGGAGATCTGTTGGATGGCCACCCCGTCCAGGCCGATGACCTTCTTGGGCTTGGTGATGGGGCCAGTAGAGTTGCCCTGGCCGCACTGCCCCATGGAGTTATTACCCCAGGCGTATACTTCATTGTCTGCAGGGGAACAACAGGCTGGGCCTCAGTAAGGTACCAGTGACGGGGCCAAACTAATAGAAGAGCTGATATTGGTATTATAGAGCCTCTCCAGTCAGCCATTCACTACCCTACAAGAAAGATATAACCATGTGACAGCGGCTGATTCTGATGGAGATGTCAGCGTGCCACAAGCCTACATTACCATGTGACAGGGCCAGGCAGTGGCTGTCTCCGATGGAGATGTCCACCACTCTTGTCGCGGCGAGTTCATCGACGAGCTTCGGTCTGAGAGCTGTGGCCTCGGAGGAGCCGCAGCCCAAGCAAGCTCCGCACCCCCACGCGTAAACCTGGGGAGGACAGCGCACACAATAAGGCAGCCTCGCCACCCCCCCTGCACCCTTTACACACTCCAGGCATAGGAGGGCCTGGCTTCCCACTTGCAAACCTATCCAGAGCTACCAAGAGGTTTGGCTGAGAAACATAGGAGGCTAATAGCATCACCCACAATGCTGCACGATGAATGTAAAACGGCTACAGGTTTCAGCTGGGCTTCCCTTACATACCTGTCCCGTGGACGTGAGGGCGAGAGAGGACTGGCTCCCGGCACAGACCTTCCGGATAAACATGCCCTGCAGCGCCTCCACCACCTTGGGCTTGTACACCCGGTTAGTGTCGCCGTGCCCCAGTTTTCCTGCAAGAAGAGGCGCGTGACCACGGTGTCGGACCGGGCCGGTTTCCCGCCGAGCCGGAGTCTCGCTGAAGGCCGGCTCACCATTGTCGCCGCCTCCGAAAGACCAGACAGTGCGCCCGTCCTTGGACAGCGTGATGGTGTGAGAGCTTCCGCAGGACACCTCACCCACGTTGCTGATGTCCTTCACCAGGGTCGGGATGTTCCGGCTGTTACTGTCTCCGTGTCCTAAACGCGGCACACGGGTCCCCATCCCGTCAGCAAGGCCGCCCACTGCGTCACCAGACGCACGAGTGACGTCCCAGCCCAACGTTACCTAGTCTCCCGAAATCTCCTTCCCCCCAGGTATAGAGCTCTCCGTCCTCGCTGACGGCAGCGCTGTGCCTATACCCCGCCGACACGCACACCACCACCTGCAAGACACAACGTGGACACCAGGGGGCATCAGAGACACTGGGGGCGGCAATAGGCGATGACGGTAAAGAAGGCTGCATTACCCACTGACATACGGCAGTTATAAGACACACAAACACAATGTTACATTTACAATGAGGGAAGTTGGCAACAGGATGCACTTCTTACATGAGAACTACTTATGGTCTCATGGCATCACAACCTACACACTAAATATTAAATCGGAGCTGTGCTTCTGTCTTAACAGGAAGCCCCTGAGTCCAGCCACCATCCCGGGGGAGGAAGTGGAGGTGATGCAGGGCTACAGCTAGCAGACTGGACTGGGAGTACAATTCTGCACACCAAAGGCACCAAAGCCCAGAGCAGACTCTACGTTCTGAGGAGACTCGAGCCGTTTGATGCATGCAGCAAGCTGCCATTCATGCTTTATCATTGGTGGCCAGCGCAGCGGGCTTCTGATGCCTGCTGGGACAGCGATATCAGTCCGGGGGACGCGAGAGCCAGCACAGTGTTCTAAAAGGCACTACTGGCCATCATTCCTGCCTGCTGCTATCAGACACCACAGCGCCTCCTCCCAGCGAGCCACCCCCTACCCCCCACCCACAGCGACACGACACTCCAGGAAGCAGCCTATCACTAAAGTCATACGCTATCTGATTTTTAATAGCATATATATCATTTAATACACATATACCATATTATTCAAACAATACTTCATTATTTTTGTAATATTGAAATTTTTTGCACCCCATGCACTATGACACTTTGTCTGTTTGGCACTAAGCGTATGTTCATCCCTTCCCTATGTTCTTGCCATCGCACACACCAGAATTTCGCCCAGGGATTAATAAAGTACATCTAAATCTTAATCATAGTTATATAGCCACCTGCAGTGGGGCCATAGAGCTGGGTGTTAAGGGTCTGTAGACATGTGACTACTTTGCCGAAGCAAGGCTCGAACCGGTGACCTTCCGATCACGCGCACAGAGCCTTAGCCCACTGAGCCACACGTTGAAAAGAGCAGAGTAAGTGTCAGCAGCACGTCATGTAACGTCATGTGACCCAAGCCTGCACTCTACCGAAAGGTACAAACCTTTCCTTGAAGAGGCCCCTGGATGAGCTTCGGGTACTTCTGCGTGGAGCTATTTCCGTGGCCCAGCTTGCCGTAATCGCCGTCCCCCCAGCTGAAGACCTCGCCCTCCGTGGTGAAGGCCAGGGTGTGGCCGTCGGAGCCCTTGGACGAAGACACCTTCTTGATGGCTCGATGGGGTTCGAAGGTCAGCTTCTTCAGGGTCGACTGGTTGTTGGAGTCCCCCAGGCCGAGCCGTCCATAGCTGCCCTTCCCGCAGGCTCGCACCGAGCCGTCAGAGGAGATAACGAAGGTGCAGTACTGCCCGGCCTCGATCTGATGGGCGGAGCCAACCGTTTTAGAGTGGCCAAGGCAATTACAGAAAATTCATCGTCCTGAAAGCTGGCATGCCATTAATCACACGGCTAACCTGGAGAATTATCGTAGGGTAACCATTAACCATATGCACTGCACCCGAAGACCCAATAAAAGTATATCTAAACATTGCTACGCATGGTTTAAAAAAAACACCAGAAAGATGAAAAGTCTGAAAATGTTCTCTCTAAGTTTTATTCCTTTAATAGAGACGGCAGTTGATGTGCAACAGCATTGGAGCCAGACGTCCAGAGCACAGAAGGCAGTCTCAGTGCTTTTCTGCCCTTTTGTGAGTGCATGGGAACTGCTGTGAGATGTGGGCGTCATGAAGACCACGGCCCCAGCCCAACGGCGGCGCTCCATCCTACCGTCTGCGCGTCTGCGAAGCTGGCTGCCAGCTTGGGCTGCAGGATCTTCTCCTGGGTGCCCTCCACCAGCTGGTGGCTGCTGTTGCTACCCCAGACGTAGACCTCGCAGGTCTCCGACACCATGGGCGCCTCCCCCGTCTGGATGCTGTCGGGGCTCGCGCACGTCCTCGAGTAGTCAGACGCCATCCTGCAGACCTGGGGGGGTTGGGAAGCTCCACGTGAGCCGGGGAACGTTCTCGTGGCACGTTAGACGGATGGCGGGTAGAGCGACGTTCACCTCCTCAAAGAGACAGAGAGCCGCTTCATACAGAGAGCAGAGCCCATCGGACGTGCGTGTCGGCTCCCTCCAGTGACTCCTGTCTCCCGAAGAGCCCTGGGAAGATCACCAAGGGGCTTACAGTGAAGATTTCTGGGGTGCACTGCAGCCATACATTTAGTTCAGCTCAGTTTTTATGTAGTATTTTTCACAGCAGTATCACTCCAAGGCACTTTACATGGGTGTGGTGTGATATGTTCTTGCATCATTTGTGAAGGAAGAAAGAAAGACAGAAAGAAAGAGAGAAAGAAAGAGAAAGAAAGACAGAAAGAAAGAGAGAAAGAAAGAAAGAAAGAAAGAAAGAAAGAAAGAAAGAAAGAAAAAAAAACACTTCTGGGGGCCCGAGGTTAGCTGGCTGCCCAAACCGCCCAGCCATGCTATCATTATAGGAAATACATGATATAGTTTTGACTACATTTTTATGTATCCATTTGTTATGCCGCAAGAGGAACTCCATGGAAAGCCTTCATTAAAGGAGGCGGACAGGACATTTACCAAAGACCGGCGCATCTGCAGTAGGATGTTCATGAAGCAGTCGTAGCCGATGAGGCCCTCCTGGCTGGGGGACGCCTTGCTCTGCTCCATGGTGCTGACCACCGCCGCCGCCGCCAACGCCATCTCTATCCACTCCAGGAGGTAACGCAGGGAGCCCCTCTGGGCTGCCAGGCCCAGGAGCAGCTCCGAAGCCAGCCTGCGACCCACGATGTCGGCCCCCGAGTTCGGCATGGTCACCCCCTTTAAGAAGGTAGTCACCTGGGCCAGGCAGTCCAGTCCCATGGGCGGGATCTTGCTCTCGTTGGCCAGCGACAGCGGCGGCAGGGAGCCGACCACGTCTATGGCGGTGTGGATGACGTCGTTGCAGAGGCTGAGTCCCGGCGAGGGGGGTGGCATCATCCAGCTCTGCCGCAGCAGCGCGAAGAGGAGGCTGAGCCCCGTGCGGACGCCCATCTCGATGAGCGCGTCGGTGCTGGAGCGCGGCCGCTCACTGACCGAGTGCAGGTCGGCGGCCCCCGCGCTGCTCTCGGGCGAGGGCTGCTGCTGCTTGGCCTTGCCCTTGTCGTGGTACTTGTTGGAGAGCGCGGAGAAGATGCGCTGCAGCACCTGCAGCCTCTTGCGCAGCGCGGCGGCGAACGGCGAGTCCGAACACACCATCTTAGCCAGGCCCAACTGGCTGCCGAGGAGGGCGTCCAGGTAATGTTCCTGCTCGTCGCTGGAGAGCGACTCGCGCTCGAAGTCCGGCAGCTGGGGCCCCTTGAGGCAGAGCACCTGCTGAGGCAGCAGAACCACCTCTTTGTTGGTCACCAGCTTGGCGTACAGCACAGACACCCCCTCCCGCGTGGCGATGGACTCGCTGTCCTCGCCGATCCAGGAGCTGTTGAGGTGCTCCAGCCATTTCAGCTTCACCGGAGGGATCGTTAGGGCCATGGCACCTCACTCACGCTCCATTGGTTCTAGGGAGGAGGAGACCAAGAGACTGCTGGGAAAAAAACAAAGCGTGCTTCGCGCGCCGCCGACACCGTAAGGTCGCCGTCGTTGACAGAGGGGTCACGTAAGGCCTCAGATTTATCCTGGGGTTGCTGAAGACTCTGCTACTCACAGCAGCTGATAAGATTGCTTACAATGTGCATTTCAAGGTGCGTGATAACTGCAGGGCTCCTGATTCATACGGCTCTACTGCTAGACGACCTATAAAGATAAGGTGCCAGATTGGCTGCATTGTCTCAGCCGCTACCAAGATGATCAACCGCACACTAGCCGACGCAATAGTCAAAGACAGACAACAGGCTTGACGTATGTAAAATGACGTACATAAAAGGCCAGGTTTTAATTTACTGTTGTTTAGATGAATCAATGTGTATTTCATAACGTACCTGTATATAGTGTATAATATATGACGTGTAGGACTGTCAAGAAGTCTTACTTTTATTCAGCCAATGGCACCATAACCCAGCCCCGGACACTCAAAAGTTTCATGTACAACCCAGTTACAACCAGTATACAGTAAACTTTTAAAAAATTTAAAATCTAGAACAAGTGAAACAACATTCGTGAAACATATCCAGAGCTCGCAGAATTGTTGCAACCCTGCTTGGCTACAATGACCAAAAGTCCACGGTGAAGGATGAAGGCGAGCCCTAACCCCCACGCTACGTCCGCTTACACTGCTTAGTTACTCATTAACACCGCCAGAAATAACAAATTATATATTTCACTTAGCGGTTGTTTTTTTTGCGCTCAGATTTACAAACATACAGACGGACACGCGTTTCACGCTGAATGAAACTTCCCAAAATCCTGGCTCATGCTGACTCAGTGGGAAGGGCCGAGATTCAGCAGCTCTTTTTCGGCTCTTTTCGAGGGAAGCCGCATTACGGGATGAACGTAACGGCCCAGGGTGACGCCTCCCGAATCTCAGGGTCTCCAGTCACGTCTGACCAATCACACCAGAGCACAGTGATGTCGTCCGCCCCCCTCCCGACAGGGCACCCCACTCGGTCCTCTTCATGGTTCACAGGCCTGTGCTCAGTGCACGAGCAGAGCCGTAAACAGGAAGCAGTGGGTCGTGCAAGACCGAGACACTAATGCAGCCCCCCTCCCCCATTAAGCTGCTCTTTCTGTCCTTTAGCACTGATACGGGAGGGAGGGGCTGCACTACCCTCACATATGAGTGGCGCCGTATGTTTAGCAAAAACGCCACGCTGCCCCCGACTTGGCCTGTCATTACCGCCCCGGCACCCAGCACTTAAAGCCCAAAGTCATGACCATTTTCTTAACCAATCACAGCAAATGCCCACCTTCATCTAATCCCAGCGCATTGAAATACGCCGAATCTCCGCCGGCCAATGAAATCGCTCCCAATGAGCAGGCGCTAAAAAGCAGAGAGCTCACCTGAATGTGACAGGGGAGTTCATCCTGCTTGCCCTTTTGTTAATGAACGCTTTCCATACACAGCAGGCTTATTTAAAATTGCCCAGATAAGGTAATAAGTACTTGTCGTAGTACAGAAGACTCAAACGATTACATAACTATAGTTAATAAATATTGACATTAAGGTTAAAAATTAACAGCTAATTTTATCTAGCTGGTTTATTTTTAGATAACCAGGCTTCAGACCAGCTCCTGCACATCACAGAAGCATTACTCTTACTGCTGCACTTTATCCATGAATAATTTCCCCTTATAATACGGCTGTGTGTTTAACATTAGGTACTGGTCTACATTATCCTACCATATTCTATTCTGTGGCACCAAAGAGACGTGCGTTCAGTGATTAATAGCCTGCATTTAACTCATAAAGGCGTGTATTTGGGAGGGTGAAGCAGAGGCTGCATATGAAGGGAACCAGTCTGAGATGCTTATTCAGCATCATGTTAACAGCTGCACTCCTTTGGCATGGACTCAGTACAGCCTCTCGTTATTCTCAAGTGATTGTTCTGGGATGATGCACCTCAAGTAACATGATCATGAAAGGAGCACGGTGACGACCAAGGGGACCAGGACACAGTGAGGGGACCACGACATGGGGATAACTAGGGGAGATGATGGCGGATGAGGGGACCAATATACGGCGACGGTGAAGGGACATAGTGACAGCTGAGGGGACCAGGATACGCTGGCAGAAAAGGGACATGGTGACGGCTGTG